>VMDO01005709.1:0-108613 GCA_007922755.1 Pedetes capensis | reverse complement strand
GATTAAATTACCTACAGACAATATGTGGAAATATTAGAAAATGTAAGAAAGAGACACTACTGAGTATTTCATTGCATTTGACTATTATTTTATTGGTTTGACCTTTTGAATGATGTTAACATTTTTGTTCAAGAAAAACTAATTCAACAAAGAACTAGAAAAACAATCACTAAAATTGAACACAAATATAAACAAATACTTAATGACATATTCAATTACAGAGAAGAAAATAATCAATGTATGCAACTTTTGTATAAAATACTCTATTCCCAGTGGATATTATGAGGACAAAAAGAAATTGTGACCATTAATTAAGATGTTTGTTTATGGTAGTTTCATGTGTGTAATAAGTTTGAAACTGCTTTGTGTGTTTTCTATGATTAAGCACGTAAGGACACATTGAGGGAACTATATATGTTTCCAATTGTGAAAGAAGGGAGTTCCAATCATGGAATAGGAGGAGAAAAAGAAGAAAAATTCTACAATGTTGGATTTGAAGTGGAGTTATGAATGAGTTAATAACTTTAAAAATGCATATTTTAGGTCTGTTCCCTGATAATAAAGCTCATAGCAATAGTACACCAATAACAATGAGCGTATTTAGTACCTATATCCTGATTTTATAAGACATATATATATATGTGTGTATATATATACATATATATATGTGTGTGTGTATATATATATTTGCAGAGGTTTAGCTCAGTTGGTAGAGTGCTGCTCTGTACTCTCTGAGGCCCTGGGTTTGATCCCCAGCACTGCCAAAAGGAGAGAAGGACATGGCAGCCCACTCTCAGAATAATCTCAAAATAATCAGCCATCAAAAGCCATATCAGGGTCTCTATGAGTTGGATATGGCTCGACTGCACCTAACAACAACAATTCTTTTATTTATTTATTTATTTATTTATTTAGTAGTACTTGAAGGTCGAATCGAGGGCCTTTGCAAGTGCTCTGCCACTGTGATGTACCCTCCAACCCAATTTTTAATCTTTTATCTGAGTCAGGGTCTCATCAAATTATACGTGCTGCCTTTGACCTCTAAATCCAAGTCCTCTTGCTTCTACCTCCCAAATTGCTGAGATTATAAGTGCGAGTCACCACACCTGGCTAGTACTATATTCTTTTCAAAGGAACTGAAGCTCCTTGGGAAATGACTGAGTCTCAGTCTGTGGAGAGAAACAAAGTAAATCTCAGGCATATTACTATATCAGAGTAAAAACCTGTCAGAAGGTCATAGAGGTGATAGAGACATGTCAAGAAAACACAAAAACATGTCGGAGGATGTTCTCTATTGGCCAAATTTGGGATAATTCGAGTATCAAAAACAAATAATGATGGAAGTGGTTTATAATACATTGGATTAGAAATCATCCTATAAGAGGAAGAGGTAATGTGACAAGGGAGAAATTTTAGTAATTACAAACTTAGGTTGGATATGGTAGCACATGTCAGTAATTCCAGTGACTCTGGAGACTGAGGCAGAATTATCCAGGTTTGAGGCCAGAGGCATCCTGTGCAACTTAGAAAGATCATGTCTCAAAAAAGGGGGGTGGTGATGGCTCCTGTTCCAGTTCAGTGGGGAGCATTTGCACAAGTTCCTGGGTTCAATTCCCAGTACTAAAAAGAAAAAGTAATTACTAACTTAAGCAAATGTTTAAATATAATATCAACAATTGCAGAGCAAATCAACATTGTGCATTTCTTGCTGTGATGCACTAAAAATGATACAAGTCATCAACGGAGCATTCTTGTCAAAAATTTTTAACCTGAATCTGGTCATGAGGAAATAAACAAATCCACATGAGAGACATTCTGCAAAACAAGTTTTTCTTTCTTTTTTTTTTTTCTCAAAAATATCTTTGTCACAAAGGAAAAGCAACAGATCAGAAGAGAATGATGGTAATTAAGTAAGTGCATGAATTGGGATGGGAGGCTAGAGGAGAAGTCATATAAGATTTACTTGTAACAATTAAGGAAATCAAAATATAGACAATATATAAGAATAGTGAAGTATTAAATTCCTTTAATGTAAAAATTTATCAAGGTCATTTAAAGAAACATTCCTATTCTTATAAACTACATACTTAGTTATTTAAAATTGGGAAAAGGTTCAAAATTGGTGAATGCAAGTGAAGGGTATAAGGGTGTTCATTGTTCCTTTTGGTAGCTTTTCTAAAAAGCTAAGAAAAAGTACACTACAGAAGCCACACAAATTTCTAGATGAAGCTTTTTGTTGTTGTTTGCTTATTTCCAAAGTCAGGTACAATATTATTCTGTCCTTGAAATTTAGAGGAGTTGTTAACCTGTAACATTCTGACTGCTCAGTATAATTCAGAACAAGGATAAAGGTAAGAAGCAGATTTGAGCTCTGACAAGCACAAGAAAGAAAATAAAAAATAAAAATAAACAATTGGTTTTGCGTCAAACCAGAATGATCCTGTACAGTAAAGGAAACAATGAACCAAGGGAAGAGACAATTCACAGAATGGGAGAAATTCTTTGTAAATTATACACCTGACAAAAGGTTAATATCCAAAATACTCAAGGAATTCCAAAAATTCAACAGCAAACAAGCAACAACAACAACAACAAAAACACAATTAAAAATGAACAGTAGACCTAAATAGACATTTCTCAAAAGAAAACATACAAATAGAAAACAGGTATTTGAAAAAAGGTTCAACATGAACAATCATCAGGGAATCGCAAATCAGAACCACAAGGAGATGCCACCTAACCCTCGTAATAATGGCTACTATGAAAAAGACTGCAGATAACAACTGTTGGTGAGGATGTGGAGAAAAGTGATTGTTGGCCCACTGTTTAAGGGAATGTAGATTAGTATAGTCATTATGTAATATAGTTTGGAGGTTCCTCAAAAAATTAAAAATAGAACTGCCACAATGGTCCAGCAATCCCACTACTGGGTATATGTCTAAAAGAAAAGAAATCAGTATACTGAAGAGACATTTATACTCTCATGTTCATTGTGGCAGTATTCACAATAGACAAGTAACAGAAACAATAAAAGTGCTCAGTAACTGATGTATGCATGAAGAAAATGTGGTACATATACACATTGGAACACTATTCAACCATAAAAAGAATGAAATCCAGTCATTTGCAATAAAATGTATGGATCCGAGGTCATCTTTATGAAAAAGGAATAAGCCACGTACAGAAAGACGAGTAACATATGATCTCACTCATATATACAATCTAAAAAAACAAAAACAAAAACAAAAACAAATCTCAGAAGATGAGAGTAGATTGGCATTTACCAGAACCTGGGGGGAGACTGGGGAGGAAAGAGAAATGGGGAGAGGTTGATCTGTGCGTACTAAGTAGTTATAATTAGATAGAAGCAAGAAGTTCTAGTGAGCTAATGCATAGTAGGGTGACTATAGACAGCTATAATGCACTGAACATTTCAAAAAGCTAGAAGGTGGCTCCAGATGTAGCTTGGTGATAGAATGCTTTACTAGCATGTGCAAGACACTAGTCTAATCCTATGCACTGCAAAAAGAAAAAAAAAAAGCTAGGAGAAAGGAGTTAGAAAGTTTGAATATTTTCATCATAAGAAAGATAAATGTTTGAGAGTATAGATTTAAACAGTATGCAATGCATTCATGTATCAAAACTTCAGGTTATACAATTAATATGGAAAGTTTTGCACTTTTGTGTATAAGTTAAAAATAAATTTAATTTTAAGATGTAGATTTGTTGTGGATATTCCTAAACTCACACTGGCACTTGGAATTAACTTTTTCTAAGCTACAAAACCAGCATTCCAAAAAGAGATTTGATGTGAGCTTTCTCCATTTTCAGAAGTGAATTCCCTACTTCAGAAAAGAGAAACACCAATATATCAAGAACCAAATGAGGTCATCCAGATAAAACAGGCCTTTGTGGCCCATACTAATTGTGGACTTGGTGGAAGACTTGAAGTAATACAAATATTCCTTCTTTTTTGTTTGAGTTCTTTCACCATGATTGGATGGGTGAAATGGGGATGCCCTTCTATTTCAGAGATGTCTTCAGTTTTGGAGGTCTCAGTAATAGGATGCGAACTTTAAACCTAGGTCTTCCACATAAGTGGTAAAAGGGAGTGTGGCAGACATTGTAGATTGGCATAAAAAATAACCTTTTGGAGTTGGCAGTTTGCCAGACTTCCAGCTAATGGGATGAAAGTTCTAGTGCTGTTCTATTTTCTTTTATTTTTCATGGCCAGATATGATCACATAGCAATAGCCTTTGTACCATCTTGCAACTACAAGGTGAAAGGCCAAGAGAAGTCACTTGTAATTGGTGAATTACTAAATGAGCCTAGCAGTTGATTACTTTTGTTCTTCTTTGTCCTATTTAAGCCATTCTGTTTGGTTTATGACACAGTTCAACTCACTGAACCAGAAATTTCTGGCAAATCCTAGCATAAAATATGTATAATTTAATTCATTTTGAAAGTCCCCTATTTCACTTCCCTAAGGAACATGTGTGACCAAATATAGTACCATACCAGCAGAGATAGATCATTCCCTTAGTGAATTTAAAATAAAGTTGCCTAGTGCAGAACTGAGTAATCTGTCAAGTGAAAGGAAGATGGAAAGTAGAGATGGAAGGAGAGAGGAGACGGTGTGGAATTTAATGTGGACAAGAGTGTCCCATATGGATCACCTAGAATCATTAAAGGCCAGAATGCCTTTGATGGTGTGAGGCAGAGATTGTGAGGAAGTGGCCTGTTACCCAGGAAGTCTGGAGAGAAGGCCATTGGACAGTAATGTTCTGAGTGGGAACTGTAGAGTAAGTATCCCCAAATTATGGTGAGTTTAGTTGGGAATTTGAAAGACATGGGCTTTCTTCAGACTAGCTAATAAAATATTTAAAAATTATTATATGGTAACTCAAAAATAATAAATCCTGATGAGGACAGCTGATCCTGAGACCTGGCCAATATGAAAGTTCTTGCCAAAACAGACTTGGCATTCATCTTCATAACAAAAGCAATCACGTAGATGTGGAAGCATCTGCTCCCCTACTTACTGATTATGTTAAAATGAAAGCTATTCAATGAAATATTTATAACTATCACTTCCACTAGTGCCTGGATAGAAATAAAGCAGTGAGAAACCAAATTTCTAATAAATATATGAATAGCTATTCAGTTGACCACTTTTTGACATGAACATCATTCATAATTTCTGATTCTTTTCCAATGTGTGCCTTCTTGTCAGAAAATTAGAATAAAGGGTCTCTACATTTAAGTGAGTTCTGGCAATATAGACAACAGTAAATGATTGGTGTTTTTCCTGTTTATAAATTAGATTAACTTAATCATCTATTAGTTCATCCATTAAATATGTATTTTGTGCCAGATATTGTAATAGGCTTCTTGGATAGAAACAAACTTCGCTGTCCTAAAATTTACTTGCAATGGGGGATAAAAGGAAAGGTAAAATATGGCCATTTGTTTGTAACATGTATAAAGTAGATTAGTTGGATCTATTCACTGAAACCAATGTCAGCAGAGACTGACACATAAAAAACTTCTTAAAAACAATTTCATCATTTAATACAATATCTTTTTGAAAAATTTCAATAGAGAGATCTCAGTTTTAATATATGCTCACATTTCTCAATTTCTACTTTCCTTGGTTTTCTTGTCAAAACCTTATGTTTGGATTTCCTTTCATTCTGTAAACTCTTAAAAAGCAACCCCTACCTTAGCTCACTGTAGACAGGTTCTGAACATCTTCTCCCTCCCTGCCTGCCTCAGTTCTTTATTGTGTGGATCATCTTAGTTACTCTGGCTTCCTTATTTATTGAGTTGTGGATTGGATGGTGAGGTATTACATATATATTTTTGTGAACATTTTGTAGGTCTTCATGAAAAGAACAAGATATGTTTTTCTAATACCCTTTTCTCTTTACAAACCAATCTCTTTAATTCTCTTTCTTTTTTGAGTGAGGTTTATGTAGGATAACTGCAAGAATCCTTCCAAATTCAGCTTTGTATTGCCCATTCAGGTTATTTCCAGAAATTCTAGGAACTTAAGGGGTCTGAGTTTCTCATGGGAGAGAGCCGGAGAAAGGTAGATTGTCTTGCTCTTACTTTAAAGCTGGCCTCAGAAAAGAATTATATATAACACAAGTAAAATAAATAAAAATTGACAACAAAAGTTTAATAGGAGCAGTTTGAATTTTGACTATCACCTTTCTCAGAATTCTCACAGAGTGTCAGAATCACAATGCTTCTCAAAGTTTGGAAAGCTGTTCTTCCAATCTCTTGTTATGTATTTCACTTGACTGGAAACTGTCCCCTCCCCAGTTACTCCCAAATGTTACCCTTTATCTCACAGCAATGTAAACTCCTGTACACAACCTCTGTCTACCTTTTGGGCTCTCCTTATCCCCACTGCACTTTGGCCTTTGGGAATATGACTAACTTATTGTGTAGCTCACATGAGTTACTGTGCTACTATTTTTCCACTTTATTATATTGTTCCTTTCCAATGAAGGAAGATCCTATCTGGCATAATGCAGAAACAAGGAGGAGGGTAAAGAGCAGACCCTTACTTACTAACATTTCTTTTATTCCTGTCGGAGCTAAGAAAATCAAGGCAAGAGTGAAGAAAGGAGAAATTGCATTTCTGAATAATTACTATGTGTTACAAATCATGTTAGGTAAATTTTAGGAATTATCTTACTTAATGGAAGTTTGACGTTAGCAAAGGTAAGTGGAGTGTTCCCTATATTTATTAACCAAGAAATTTGAATGGCTAGGAATTTAAGGAATCCTCACATCAATATTCATCCCAAGTATGGAATCAAGAGATCACCAGTTTAAAGCAACAATTCTTAAACACTCACTTTTATTTTTCTCATCAGGATATACTTGATGCTTGGTTCTAAGCCTCTTTCAGCGAACAGACTTTGGTCAATATGAGTAGTGAATTAGACTGTACTTTCAGTGTACCTTTCTTAACTCAACCCTCTTATCTCCTACTCAATAAGGCATCTAGGGAGGCAAAGAAGATGCAATCACAAAAATGATTCCTAAATCCATTCTTATGTATATAAAATAAATTAAGCACAACCTCCATCATATTATTAGTAATACCAAACTACTTTTGACAAAACACACAAAGTATTAGTGGGTTCAATGTACTTTTTCAAAGTAAATGAAAAGCAATACTAATAGTCCTAAAATGGTCTATGATACCTCAAAAGAAACAGTACACTTTATCCATCTATTTTACTAGTATCTGCTGAGTAAAAATATTAGATACTGAGAGTTTATCAGAGCACTAGCAGAAAAATTCCCTTTATTCAGTGAAGCAGGAAATTTCAGACAGGAAACAAGTGAACACATGATAATATACATCAGATAATAAAACAGAGCCTTAGAAACAGGGAAAGCAGAAAAAAAAATAAGAATGGGAGGGGTTGTTATTTTAGATTAGGTATTCAAGGTAGAGGTCTCTGAGGGAGTAGCAGAGCATAGATGAGAAGGTTGAAGGGGCAAGCCCTGGGCTTCTCCTGGGAAGAGGACCCCCTGTGGAGGAGGCTCATGAGAAAGGGCCCTGAGGTGAGGATGAGTCTGAAGAAAAAGGCCAGAGAGGTAAGGAAGGGCCAGGCCAAGGGAGGGCTTTGACTCTCCTCTGACATGATGTGAAGTCCTCACAGAGCCCTCAGCAGGAGATGAGACATGATCAGATTACATTTTTAAAGGATCACTGGCTGTTGTGTAGAAAATAGCTGTCAGGGGCAGGTGCAGAGACAAGTCTTTAGTAAGGGATTGCAGTATCCCACAGGGGGAGTGTTGTGACCCAGAAGCCTTGGAAATGACTTTTTAGTAAAAGTTAGAGAAGACTTAGATGGGGAGGGGGGAGGGGGGAAGCATAGGGGAGGGTAAGGGGTAACCTATATGAATAATGTTCATCAAAATACATATATGGAAATGTCACAATGAAAACCATGTCAAAATGAATCACATTAAGGTGTACATTAAAAATTTCCAATAAAAAATACATTCTGAACTGTAGGTGTGAAGAAAAAGAGATATGTCTTTGAGAAAGTAGGTCTACTGGAGTTAGGTGTAGATCATAAATGGATCCCTGATAAATCTGAGGATAGCAGAGAATTTTAGAATAGGTCTGTTAAGAATGAGGGCAGTGGCATGTCCAAACATACCTTAACGCAACTATAAATGATCACATACTTATTGATATGCATATTTTTATCTTTGAAAGCACAAATTCAGCACAAGAAATCAGTACCCATTGCAAAGAGGAAGGGTAAATGGAAGGTAGCCTTATAAGACTAATTTTGCATATTTCCAATAGTTGGCTCTCGAATTTCTATATTCTTTTATCTACATGGGGCATGCTCTCTTACTCAAACATGTCTTACCCTCTCAAAACTAATTCTTGGTATTTGCACTAGGAAGCAAATGGGGTTCAGAAAACTTATAAGCACTGTTATAGTACAAGCTGACTTGTTCTCTGAAAATAGCCAGCCAGATAGATAGATAGATAAGAGATTCAAGCATTTGGCCAACCACTGTAAAGAGAAGCCACATATTCTGTAGGGAATTCTGTTGCCTCAGGCCTCACATGGCTCTGAACATTTCAGAAGCATAAGAACTTATACCTAAGAATATAATTAGTATTCTAAAATCACATCATCCTATATATAATGAGTGTTGACATCTATTTGACACTAAGGTAGTCAGAGACTTAATATCAGATGTAGTGAAATATAGTATTAAATGCCCTGGCATGCTGATTTCTTTTCTAGAATCTGGAACATTCTTCATGGTGATCATGTACAAAAACAACAACAATAACAACAAAAAACTTTTCTATGCCTCAATTTCCTCATCTGTAAAAGTAAGCAAGGTAAATATTTCAGAAATCCCTTCTTCATTTTAACATTCTCTCATTGGTTGAATAGATTCTTGTGGCAGGCTTACTTTTCATATATCTGATTTTCCCTGTGTTTTTCCACCCTTTGTTTTTATTCTAACAACCTATGTCATCTTCTGTCTCTCATTCTTCACCAAAATTGAATAAAGACCTCCAAGAGGGAGTGTTTAGCAGGTTCCACTTTGGGCTTTCCTCTCCAAGAAGCTGGGTGAGATTGAGTTTCGATGAAGAAAAAGATTTGCAAGTTGTAAATTAGAAAGACTTATGACAAGAATTGAGGGAATCCAACACAGGATGTGTTGGGGTAGGAGGAAAAGGAGAAATTTCTGTCTATTTATCACAACCAGAAGAGGAATGATAAGAACTCTTAAGTTTGAGATGTCTTCCAGGGTTTGCTCCACCTTCTATTTGTTTACCCATCCCCTGTGGACACTGTCATTCAGTAGTTCTAAGAACATATAATCCTTCCCTCTCTCTTGGACTTGGGGATCTTATCTGAAAAGTAGAACATAAAGAAGAGCATTGTCTCCTGCCCAAGTTGAAGCAGCAGAAGAGTTGGGATTTTTATCTGGTATGGGCCAAACAGGATATAGTGCACATTGCAATCCCTTTCTTATAGAAGGGGAAACACAGATTAATAGAAAGCATGGTAAAAGAAAAAGCTAATATAACCCATTCCTATTAGCCACAAATAACTTGAAGATTGTTTAAGTATGTATATATCAGTAAATTGGTGACATTTGGCTGGTTTGAAAATGTTGAATCTAAATTATCCACTGAATAATTGCATGACTTTTGCAAGTGATGTGACTTCTTTGCACATTGTTTTTCTCATTTATTAAATGAGGCAGTTAGAACTAATAATCTCTGGGATGGCTTCTAGTTGTGACAATTCTGTTGCTACAAATGGAATCTGGTAAGATGCCATCCATAAAGGTGGGTATGATATCAATAAACTTCAATTTTTCCAGATTTAAATTAATTGTGAACCAAATCCTTACTAATACAATATATTGTTTCTTAAATATATTCAAAGTATTAATATAGAGACAACATGTACTAAAAAGTCACACAAATGTTGCATTTGAGAGGCAGGTGTGTAGATTAACTTTCTCATACTTTCTATTTGTCAGTATTTTGGAGTGTTATGTTTATTAAACTCAAAATTCTTTTAAAAATATTTTCACTAAAATTGGTACAAGGAGGAGAAAGTTACTGATATTCTCTGTCTCTCTGTCTCTGTCTCTATTTCTCCTTCATTCTGTTATGAAGAATAGCTCAAGTATTTTCTATAACAATCCAGCTTTTATATTTAGAGGTCAAGGAACCTACTGTGAAGGTTCAGTTTCTCTTTCAGACTTAGCCTTGAGCTTAATGATGTTCATTTTGAATTTTCTTGCCTCCAATGTGAAAGAACACATTCAGTAAAGTTTTATAGAGTTGGTTTTGAATGAATTTAAAAAAAATCTGATAATAGATTAGCTTTCTTTTTGATCTGCTCATAGTTTATTTCTGGGAGAATATAAGTGACTGGAATTCATATATCACAAAACTGTTTTCGGCAATAGCAGAATATTAAATCCTTACTTGGATCCATTTATATGAACAATGACTTCAGTTTTACCTCAAAATATATGCCAAAAAGTTCTTCTAGCAACTAGTGACTTCACTTTGAAGACACTACATGTTATTGAACAACATTGTGTAATTCCTTGCCTTACTTCCTTGCTTTAAGCCATCACTCTTGGGGCCAACATCTCTACATGGTGTAACATAAACTCAGGGATATTGTTTCCATAGAAGCATGACTTTCCTGTGCACTCATAGCAACAATTGCACCACTCATGCCAACTTAAGCATAATACCTTTAGATAAGAACAGATAGCTAAGTAGTCTACTTCAAACCTCAGAATTATCCAGTAATATATCTTTTCTCCTTCAAAACTATCCTTGAATTCCAAACCTACCAAGCCATTTTGGTTAAGTGGAATAAGATATTTCTAAATAGCTAGTCCTTATGCAGGAATACAAATAGCTTTTTGACCTTTATCTTTGCCACAGATGTAAATAAACACCAGAAAATGAAAGTAGCAGAAAGAGATGTGGCATTAATACATATTCTAAAAGCAATTTCCATCTCATTTCCTCTTTTCAGATGCTACTACTAACTTCTCAAGAGCAAGATTCTGACAGTTACATCTTATATGTGGAAATACTTTAAATGCTAATTTAGACAAACTTCTTTCAAGTCCATTACTTATCTACATTGAATTTGAGGGTTATAACTCCCTGCTGAGGACCTCCATTAACAGGTTCCATCCACTATCTTCTGAAATTGTTTGTGTAGACTAGATGTCAAAATTTGGATAACTATGAACATTGGCGCTTACACTGTGGGACCTATTGGGGGAGCAGGGGAAAAGACAGTCAGTTAATTTGTGTTCACTCACTATTATGACTAATTACTTTTCTTTAGCCAGGTTGCCTTGGAAGGCTCAGGACTGGATACTGTCGGTGTATGAGTAGACAGCCATGAAATCACAAGTACATTGTACTGTTATGAAAAATTGGCTCATGGTGTGTGTATGGATTGTAGAAAACAAGCTTTAACTCAGCAAAAAGTGACGGGTTTTCTAATAAAGGAAACTTTTCCCAGTTCAATATGTACGTTTTGAATTCCATAAAAACATCAGAGAAGAACTCAGGAATAACACTATGCAAATCACTACAATATTATTACATGTAATGTTTAATTTTTGCTCATCATGAAATTTATAACTCAGATGGAGATAATAGGCAATCTATATGAAAAGTCAAAAAGAATAAGAGAAAAGTTTGACTTGTTCATTTTTCTATCTCATTATAGCTATAATGATATCAAATCCATAACTTGAGATGTCCTATTCAAATAATAAATATGAAAAGTGGAAATCATATAAATAAAAGGATAGTATGAGAAAACATATGATTATGAAGCAAAAGAATGATGCAAATAACATAAGTTTGCAAGAAGGAGGGAACATCATAAGTGCAGTTAGTGGTAAGAAAAAAATGAATATAATTTTGGCCTTGAATAACTAATCCACAGAGAAAGGGAAGGAATAGGGAAAAGGGCATTTTTGTTGTTGTTAGGTGCTGTTGGGTCATGTTTGACTCATAGCGACCCTCATAGGGTTTTCAATGGCTCTTTGTTTTGGCATTGCCTCGGGAGTGGTTTGCCACATCCTTCTCCCATTTTTGTGGTGCTGGGAATGAAACTCATGACCTCAGATACTGCAGAATGGTGCTCTCCCAACTGAGCTAAATCCCAGCCCCTAAAAATGCATTAGGGGTAGAATAATGACTCTATCCTATGGTATATCCTCTCCATGTAAGTTGTTACATCTCAGTATGTCCTTACATATAATGGTTCTGCATTGTTTTAATTTTTGAAAAAAATGATGCAGAGAAAAAAAAATAGTAGATATTTGGGGGATATTAAAAATTTAAAACAGTTTTCTAAAGAAGACTAAGTGCTACTATCATTGCTTTACCCTTACCCTACCAAAAGAAAGTAAATGAAGAATTGTGCCACTCTTTACCACATAATGGTTTAAAATAAAATTAGGTTCAAGTCTGTAGAGATTATAATCTCCACACAAAAAAACAGCAAATAGAGTGAGCAGGAGCCAAAGAGAGCTGTTATAGAAGAGTGAGGAGGAACATGAGAGTATATCAAAGGAGACTGAAGTAATCTGATGAAGTGGACCTCAAAAATAGTGGTGGCCCCAAAGCAAAATTTGGAAGAGTTTGATATGCAAAGATCAGAAGCCAAAATTGGAATGGATTTGCCATTCACCAGATAGTAGGTGAATAAAGAATCTGAATCCAGTTTGTTCAGTCTATCTGAACCTGATCAGGTGTGAGAACATTCATCAAGCTCTTGATAGACTATAGCACCCAACCATGAGAAATCTCAGTTCTGGACATTCATCAGTCCTTGACCTTGAAAGCTGTTCCAGACTGAGAGTCAGTTTAACTTGATAAATGATGATTTCTTGAAGAGAAATGCAATTCTCCAACTTCACTCTGACCCTACACACATACAGAGATGTATGCATATACACATGGCATAAAAATGTATAGCTATGTATGAGGAAAGATCCATGAATGTGTGACATACTCATTCTACCAGCAAATCACTGATAACAGGGGCATACTTGATGCATTCAACATAATTACAGAGAGCACTGCCTGTGTTACTCCCACAAAACTTTTGGTTATCTGACAACAAGGTGTACAAGGGAATCGTGGGCAAAGAGTAAGAGCATAAATATTTATTACAAATAATGCCCGAGGTTGCTACTGTGCTAGAGATCTATGGTGCCCTGACCAAAGTACATGGCACAGGAATTCCAAAGGGTGCTTGGATTCTATTTACATATGTATAATTTAGTCAAAGTCAGCATAATGATATTTTCTGTCTCTTTTCACATTACTGTTTCCTGTCTAATTGGATTTGTGTTCCTCCTACTAAATTTTAAACTCCTATGAGGTCAGTCCCCAACATGTCTGTCAGCTTGTCATGCTGTGGGGGCTTGATTGTTGCTGCGATGCTGAAAGCTATGCCACCAGTATTTCAGACACAGCAGGGCCACCTATGGTGGACAGGTTTCAGGTGGGCTACCAGACTAAGACAGTCTAGGGAAAAGGACCATGAAACCCAGTCCTAAAAAACTAGCCATTGAAAAGCCATAGGAATAGCAGAGAAGCACTGTCAAATATAGTGCCAGAAAATGAGCCCCCCGTGTTGGAAGACATTCAAGAGATGACTGGGCAGGTGTTGCCTCCTCAAAGTGGAGTTGATGTTAATGATGAAAGTAGAGTAGAGCCCCTGGGACCTACTTTTACTGATGTGGCATGACTCAAAATGAGCAAAAATATAGTGACTGCAACCATGACTCAAATAAAAAGATCGTGTGCATGGCATAGTGTTGGTTAGTGTTTTGTTTTGCTACACTAATGATTGCTATGAGGTGGCTCCAACTCTACAGCATCTAACAAACAACAATGGGATCAGTAATAGGTTATGTTTCACCTATTTCTATTTCTTGTGCATCTATCACAATTCTTTATTTCTATCTCTATCATCTCTCAGATTATGAAAGTAAATGACTGTGCCTTGAATTATCCATAGCCATCCTTCATTCTGAAAATGATAAAATAAAGTGAATATTTAGGACACAATGTTAAGAATAATTCATTATTTCTACTGTTGCCTTCCAACAATTGTAAGCTTAGGTATATGTTATAGATAGGTATGTATAAGCACCTATTTGTTAACAAAATACCATCTTTGGGATTATATCTCAGGTCCATATATGGATTCCTTTTTGTTGCTGTTGTTACAGACATTCTTTTTTCTAAGATATGCTTTATGCATTTTGAGGCCATCAATATATGGTGACAATTATGTCTTGATGTATTTGTATTACAGGAGAAGATCTCTTGCCTAGTCACCTTCACTCTGATTCCTCTATTGTGGCTGAGCCCTGTTGCTGAGCAGCACCCATGTTTTTCTTCATCCATCAATTGAACTTTATCTATACCAAGTGTCAAATATCTTTTACAACTATTTGTGCCAGCTTTACATGCTATTGTAATTATATATTTTAACTAATTACTATTTAAAACAAATAAATGAGAGCAAAGAGAAAACGCTACTGTGTTATGGAAACTATGTCAAATACTTTGGCCACATTTGCTAAAAGTGAGCTGTAAAAAGATGTTGTGAAATTACCTGGGGCTGGGACAACTATAAAAGATTCAGGGAAAATTGTAAAATTCTGAAAGAATTCCATACTCAGATTTTTCACAGGTTTTTAACATTTTTATAAGAAAGATAATGGGTCTATTTAAAGAAAAGATTGGGCTTATATCAGAACAGTCGTAGTGTATATTTGTAATATATAAAGTGTTGTAATGTGTAAATTCTTAGAAAAATAATATTTTGTAATATATTTTTAAAAACTAACTTACCTTCAGAAGGCTAGATAAAGGATTTCTACTTTATATTTACAACTGAATTGGTTTAATTTCAAATCATAATTATTTGTGGTTTACATAGTTTAGGTCATCATCTCAAAACTTCAGGTTGAGTGTGTTTCTTATGTAATCATTCATTCATTCATCTTATTTTGACTGAATGCTTACAATAATACTTAAAGATGTCATTGTTCCATTCAGTGGCATGAGTTTTTCTTCAGTGAGCTTGCAACTAAATATGAGAGGTATGTCATCTACACATGCAACTGTAGCCAACGACTTATTATGTGAGCCATATGAAACTTAGCAGGTACTCACTTTCAGAAGAGTAGATGAAAGACTTCATAGTTCAACAGATATATTTAGAAATACCAATTAGATACCATGAAGGATGTTTAGTTCCAAGGACACAGTGGTGCATAAAACAGACAAAAACTTTCTGGGGGACATATCTCAACTGAGAAGTTGCTCCGTGGATATAAATGAGGAATGATTCTGATAGAAACTTCAGAGTTTGAACAAAATAAGTAGTGATATGGTGAAGTATTGAGAAAAATCAGGAAAAAGTTAAACATTTTTCAGGAAATAGTGAATTAGTGAATCATTTGGGCAGGTCATAAGGTACCTACGTGAGAGAAAAGATTGAAAAGATATGAAATCTTGTTCTGGGTAAGAATAATTCTTTGAAAATTATGACTGCCTTTCTGGATGTATTTCCTAATCAATGAAGGGCAGGATCCTGAAGCTCCATGATTACTAATGTCCTGAACATATCCAGTCAATCAACTTTCTATTACTGTAAAATAATACTGGAGTAAATAAACTTAGAAGAAGGAAAGATTTATTTTGGCTCATAATTACAGAGATTTCCATCAATGGCTTTTTGGATCATTTCTTTTGGGCCTTTGGTGAGGCAGTATATCATGCCAGGAAACATATGATGGAATAAGATGTTTACTTCATAGCAGACAGGGAGGGCCTGGGTCCCAATATCCTCTTTAAGGGCACATTTCCAGTGACCTAAGTTCCTCCAAATATGCATCACTACCTAAAAGATCTACCACCTCCCAATAGCAGCCTAGGCTTGGGGGCCAAGCAATTTAATACACAGGCCTTTGGGGGGCCATTTGAGATTAAACTATAGCATCTAGATTATTTTTTTTTTTCTATTCTGAATTCATGTCCTTGTTTGTGGTCATTGGGACACAGAGCACAGCCAAAATCCTTTCCATGTTTGTTCTTACACTGTTATTTCGGGCAGGAATTAAAACAGGGTCTAAGGATAAAGAAATGAAATTCATAATTCTCTTCACTCAGTGAAGGCCATGACTTCCTGCTATGACACTCCATTAATTGCTAAAAGTGCAATATAACCAGAAAGAACAAGAGGGGAAGAAAAGCAGAAACCTTTCTAACTTCTTTCATGTCCTGGAATTACTTGGTCTTAAGAGGGTGTTTTGCTCCCCCTGATTTATACATACAAAAGTGTCATATAGATTTAGAATTTATAGCTTCTTTTTTATGTTATTTGCTTTTATAGCTTGGGCTTTACAATTTCTAAGACTATATCTATATAAAGCCCCAAAAGATTTATTGGGCAACAAATTTGCTTGGCCATTTGCATCCTAATGGTAAAAGCAATTTCTTTAGCCAGAATAATTTGTTTTATTTTCAGTTGCAAATGGAGATATGTTAAGGGAAAAGAAGTTATTTTGGTTCAAAGGGTAGATATCACTGCTCTATATTTCTTATATCTGTAAACTTCCTACCTCAGCAAAAGTTCTTTATTGACTTAAAGGACCCCAAGCTATATTAAAATTAGACAGTCCTTACCTAATTCAAACTTTGGAGTTTTTCTCTAGGTTTGTGTAAATAGCTGAAAAATTATAACATGTAAAGGAGAGGAAGACTTATTTTATGGAAGAGAGTGGTGAGAAACTTTACCTACAGCTGTACTAAAATAGAACTGTGGAGTTGGAGTCCGAAGGGCTGAGTTCTGAGTTTCTTGGATACATTTCTTGAGTTCTGGAAAACTCAGTATTTCTTATAAAATTGGAAGAGGCAGATGAGATTAGGGAAAGATAGAGGATGGGTGATGGCATTTGAGGTTTGAATCAGATGCAGATCAATATTTACCAAACACTTACTGGACATTGTTGTTGTTGTTAAGTGTCATGGAGTTGGTGTCTGACTCAGAACAACCCTATGTACAACAGGCAAAACAGTATTGTTAGTACTTCTGTGTTATTCATAGGGTTTTCAATGGCTGATTGTTTTTTGGAGTGGGATGCTGTGTCTGCCAAGCCTACAGCACCTGGTGTTCCCAGGCTCTCTCCCATCCAAGTACTAACCAGGCCTGACCCTGCTTCTTAGCTTTCTAGATCTTATGGGATTGGATGCCACAGTGGTTTGGCTGCAGGCCTACTGGACATTAGGAACTGCAAAAATGTTTGTGTGTGTGTGTTTGTGTGTGTGTTTGTGTGTGTGTGTGTTTGTGTGTGTGTGTGTGTGTGTAGATCTTCAAGTTCAAAGTTCCAAAACCCTAGCGAAGTATCAAATTAAAGCAACCATAGACAGGACCTGAATATCTCCTACATATAAAATTTCTACATGTGACTTTACCAAGCCAATTTAAAAGCCACTTTTCTTTGTTGTAAGCATATATATGCACACGCACACACACATACACATATATAAAAGCAAATAACTTTCATTGATGATCCCAGTACCCTTAGGGAAAACTAGAAAACTAGATGCCAGAGAACTTATTTCCCTTTTTGGTCACATGGTTGGTGATTGGAAAACCCCCTATCTGTTGTTATACTTGGAATTTTCTTCTACTTCTCACTACATCATACAAAGTCCTTTCAAACACTGAGGCTCTTTCACTTAAAGCTCTGCTGTGCATTTGTTTGACATATCAAATTCCAGCATTTCCTTTTTTAGCTGTAAACTTCCAGGGTAAAACAAGTAAAAGACAAGAAGATAAATTCCCATCTTCTGAGACTTTCTCCACTTTAGTATTTACATATGAAGCCACTTTACAACCATAGGTTTTATTTTTGTTAGATGAATACAATTATCTACTTTAGAGTTTTCACTTTAGACTTGTCTTATTTCAGATACACATAAAAAAATTGCATTCTTGTTCTTCATTTCCTGATTCCACATATATTATGTAGCCTTTTCCAAGATCTGTGAAAACTGCTCTGGCAGGCATTGGGATAGTCAAAAGAAACCAGCAGGCCAGACTGCAAAGTCTATTATGGGAGATATTGTGCATAGCACCTTCTTTTGCCTAAAGTCAGGCAGCCAGCGTATGATATAGTTGGAAGTGAATGGCAGTTGTATACTTCCATAGGATGATAGTTTAAAAGTGCAGGAGGAAGCTCTTAATACAGGAAAGGTAAAAATAGACAATCCATCTGTTAAAAAAGTAATTATTTCTTTCTTGGTTCAGTACCTCAGTATCACATCCTAAGGGGTCTCAGGACTAATTGTACTTATAAGAAAAGGGTTTCTGGTTTGTTTGTTTGTTCTTTTCATTTCTGCTACACAGGAAGATCCAACTGAAGTAAAGGCAGTGGGAGAACTTCTAGGAATTCCTAGTCTTATAAGAACACAAATCATTTGATAGAATGCAAATGATTTAACTGAAGTATAGGAAAACTTCCTAGAACAAATTACAATTCTGACACTAAGAATTAGCAATGGAAATTGACAGGCTTTATAAAATCTGAGATTTTGTTGGATTGGAAGTCAACTATACAAAGGGGGGAAATACCCATAGGTAAAAAGCCATGAAGGATTTCTATGCCTACTATTTATTTTTAATGTAATATGTGGCTATGTATCCCATATAGTGAGGACAGAAAATTACATAAACTTTACCTATGTATAAAAGTATGTCCATATATGTAGGGATGTATTGCACCATGGTATTAAGATATTATCCAAATTATTACATAAACGGAACTTCACAGAATATAGGTGCAATTTTACATTTAGATAATTCTAATAGAACGTGTGTGCACATGCACATGTGCATGTGCACACACACAGATCTTCAAGTTCAAAGTTCCTAAACCCTAGCAATGTATCAAATTAAAGCATCCATGGACAGGACCTGAATATCTCCTACATATAAAATTTCTCCATGTGACTTTACCAAGCCAATTTAAAAGCCACTTTTCTTTGTTGTAAGCAGTGTTGCCTAACTAAAATGAAAAGTATGAGCAGAAAAATGACGTGACACAGACTTCCCTTAGGAAAGAATATTTATAAAAGAACATCTCTAGCCATACATTATTTTTAAGAAAACTTTGATAAAGATATTTGGACACTTGATATATGAATTCATAAGCTCTCTCTAGCTCCACACTAACAGGTAATATACAATTGTTAGCTACATTCAAGAAATATCTGTCCTCCACCTTGCATTCTGCTAGGATCTGTAAAGGATACAAGATAATTGGAAGGAGTGTTTACAATTAAATTGGGAAAACATGATATGGACAGAGTAATTAATTAGTGATTGATTATTAAAAGCAATACAGAAAAAATGGATACTATAGCCAATGCAGAATATGTTGCAAGCAGATATCTAATTTAGGCACCAAGAACACTTTGGAGAAAATAATCATTGGAAGTCATTGTGAGCATAATGTAGAGATATAACAAACTCTAGCCCATTTGTTTGGTTCTGGCATATCCTAATCTAAACTATATGATTTATCAGGTCATATGACTTTATATAATAATGGGATTTTGAGTACATATGTGGTTCCTCACTACCTACGGAGTGGCTGAGGTGGGGATAATTAATTTCCATGAGATAATTTCTGGATAGATTTGTGACGGTCATAATTTGCGGGAGGGGCAGAGAATTGTGCTGATGGTATCTAGTGGGTAGAGAGCCAAGCACACCACCAAACAAAGGATACCCTGAAGAATTATCTGCCTGAAAATGTCAATGATGCTGTGATTGAGAAACTGAAGTAGATAAGCTTTACAATTTCTCAAAACTCTAGACACTTTGTGGTTCTTAGGTAATGTTTCTCCATCACTAGAAGATACAGAAATCAACTACAAATAGTAGTAAAATATAAATGCCTTGACTGCAACATACCTATATGTTAATCTAGTAGGTTTGGCGTATAACTAAGGAGTTTGGAATTTTACTATACACAGTAAGTGATTCTCTTGTATCTGAGTCCTTAGATTGCATTTTGAGAAACCTTACTAATATATACATTAACACTGAATAAGTATAGGTTGAGCCTTGACAAATACTGCTGGACATCATTAACTTATTCATCTTCAAGGAAACCCTTTGAGATCCCTACAAGTTCTCACAGTAGTGGACTTGAATCTACTTATTGTAGCTGCAAAGTCCACTCTGCAATTTGCCTCTTGAGAGTACTACATTTTTTGCAAAAGAGTCCAGAAATGGATGAAGGATGTTCATGGGGAGAAATGATTGGGTAATCTGGAAGAGAGGATCTCCATGGGGGACAGAAAAAAATAATGTAAATTTTCAAAGGTAAAAGACATTTCAAAGGACCTTGAATTTAAAAATGAAGACTGAATTTAATCTGGTATGCCACTGTTTCTCAGCTCTTAGCTACAGGTTAGAATGACCTGGAATATTAAAAACAAAACAAAACAAAACAAAACCCAATTTATTAACACCAGGGAACCCATGCAAAGATTCAGATCTAATTGGTTGGGATGGGAGTGGGGTTTCGTGTCAGTACCTGTTACACATCCCCAGGTGGTTCTAACATGTATCCAGAAAACCACAGGCATCTGCTGTTGTAACCCATAAGAACCTTAAAGAAAGCAGTAAGAAGGATTCTCCTGGTGGAAATGTATAGCTTAGCGCAGAGAATTGTGGAAAGGGATCACCTATGAGGCTTTTGTAGACTTGAAAGTTTAGTCACAAATACTGCTGGAGTCAGGAGACTTCCCTGAGATTTGCTGACGTTGCTGTCACTATCCTGTTGTATGCCATAAGAGAAGACTCTTAAATTTCTGTGTCTCCACTTCTGACTAAAAGCAAATATTGTCCTCGAATATAACACAGCAGTGTCAGGAGACTGAAAATTGATAACCAAAATTATTTTGGGAAGTGTAATGTACAATACATATTTAATAGATTATGAATATGGTAGCAGGGGAGAAAAATAGATATTTTATTCACCTTCACATTGGTGAGATTGATGACTAACTGAAATTCAAGAGGAGTGAAAGATAAAGACAAACATCTTTGGAACTAGGTGGTCCTTCTAATAGAAACAGGGTGTAATTCCTGACGGAAAACAGCAATAAGTATAGAGTATAAATTCTCAGCTGGAAACCATTTGCCTCACCTCTACCGCAAGGGTATTTGGCAATGTTTGGAAAATTGTTGATTGTCATAACTAGCTGGCAGAGGCAAGGGATGGTGCAGAGTACCTTTTAGAGCATAAGACAGCCTCTCACAGTAAAGAATTTACCTGGTACAATATGTTAATAATGTCAAGGTCAGAAGCATGGTATATATACACCAAGGGCCAGATACACCAAGATCACATAATGCAATTCTTTAATTTCACTGATGAAAAAAATGAAATTCAGAGATTGGTTGACTTTGTTAGGGTCCCCAGCAATTGGAAACCTCAATGATAGAACTGAAATCCAAGTTTCCTGATTCCCTATCAGTTAGAGGAGGTCCACCTGGCCTTTAACCTATCTCCCACCTAGTGGTTAGTCATTTAATTAGAGAAGGTTGGTACAAAACTGGGAATTTGAAATGAGGGCCAGGTAGGAGGTGGGTGGGGAGGTTTTTCCTCTATGGAATATCAATAATGTATTTATTTCAAAATAAGTCAAATTTATGGGGGGGAAACCCCAAGAAAACATACCAGAAGATACGAAGAAGAGGAGAAAATCCAGAGGGCTTTTGGGGAGATTAGAAATTTTAAAACTGTTTTGACCCAGTGATTTGAAATCAAGTAAAAATGATTGGCAAACACTGTGAAAGGCAGCGTAAAAGTCAGGTGGGATGTAGCTTCAGGTGGCCACTGTAAGTTTGAGGTGGAGGTCCTGGTGACATGTGGAGGAGCATTTCATAGAATTGTTGGGGAAAGAAGGGCAATTTCAGAGAGAAGAGGCTCAATGGAGCAATGAAGAAGTGCAGGGAATAATTTTTTTTAAAAAATTCCTCTTATAAAAGAGAAAAGTTAGACCCATGGGGCAACAAGGTCAAGTCAAGGACTGAGGAAAGCGGGAGCTTCACCTGTGTTTGCTGAGAGCAACGGGGACCTTGGCTGCGTTGGACTGACCTCGCTCAGACACAGAAGGAAGCGCTGGACCGCGGCGGTTTCCGGCTATGCGCACTAGATGGCAGTAGCGCGGCCCTTTCGGCTCGGTTCCCGGTCCTATAAGGCGCTGCTTGTTTAAGTACAGTCTCATTTAGTTGGAGCTGCAGGGGAGTGAGGGAGAGGAGGGTACGAAAGACGAGAGCGGGAGAGCTTGAGGGAGAAGGGGGCTCGCTGTGTTCCCACAAGGCACAGCCTACGAGCGTCCATCCCCGACTCTGGCTCACGCTCTCCAAGAGGAGAGCGAGGCTGCTGTGGGATCCGTCCGTTGTGCGGCAGGAGCCTCGTCTGTCCAGGCTGCTGGAGCTTCGAGCTCAGAGGGAAACCGAGGGACGCGAGCGGCGCGTTTTACTGGACAGAGCGAGCGCCCGCGGAGGAGGCTGAGCCCGAACGTGCGAGGGAGCGGCGAGCGCGGCGGAGACATGAGGACCTACTGGTTGCACAGCGTCTGGGTGCTGGGCTTCTTCCTGTCCCTCTTCTCGTTGCAAGGTAGGGGGGAGATTCCCTGACCCGTCGCGGCCCCTCCTTCCAGCTGCCCGGCTTTGGTGGTGGTGGTGGTGTGTGTGTGTGGGTGAGTAGGGTGAGGAGCGCTCGGATTCTGGACAGAACCGGGTTTATTTACAAGTCCTGCGGTGCGCTCCGTGCCCTTCCTGCTCTGCGTGCAGGCTGAGTCCCGAGGCGAACAGGAGTGTGCAGACAGACTTGCTGCAACATTGATGTTGGCGGTGTTGATGGGGAGGGAGATCTAGAACCGGTGTGTGTGTCGGGGCTTGGGGGCGTACAGTGGCGTGTGCGTGTGTGTGTGTTGGTGGCGGTGGGGCTGGTGGGAGGGAGGCGGCGGCGGAGCTGCTGGTGTTTCTCGGTAAACTCCGAGCGCTGCTGTGGTATTCGCTGTCCCTGCGTCCCCGGTGCTGATACCACTGCATTCCTCCTCTTTCAGGAGGAAATTGGCATTAAGTTTAGGAGGAGGCTGGGTATCCGCTTGGCACCTGGTACTTGCATCTGTAGGCCAAATAACCCCTATAGATTCTCCTGAAATGCGAGAGGGATGGGGGGTCGAAGGAAGAAAGGGAGGGAGGAAGGGAGAGAGAGAGAGAGAGAGAGAGAGAGAGAGAGAGAGAGAGAGAGAGAGAGAGAGAGAGAGAGAGGGAGGGAAGCATATGAGAATCTGTGGGTTAATAGCTGTGTTAGCTTTAGTGGTCAATGTGTTTCATGCTTGGAGGACTAAATAGCTAGTACTGGGCCTTTACTTTGAAGAGGTTTTTGGGGGAGATTGTGAAGTGAATTCATGAAGGTTAAAAATGAAAACATGCATACTGTTTGCATTTCACTTACAAGCTGGCATCCAGAGCCCTCATACATGTTAACTGTACCTACAGTACACGAAGTCATTCTAACACACAAATGCATTATCTCTTAAATCCATCTATCTCACACCTCCCACCCATGAGAGGAGCCTTGCACAATTAGCCTAAGAGAGTCTGGTATATTGCTCTACCATTGACGGATCTACTACATCTCCATATTCAGGCATTCTGCCACTGGCTCACATTTCTTGTGCTACTGAAATACACATCTCTTCATTTATACACACGTGTGCGTACACACACACACTCCTCATGAACACTCACCATGAAATGACCAAACTGGCAATCTTCCTCTTGATTTTCTTCTGACAGCTGGTTGCTAATGTTACATTTGTGGGTTTCAGTTTTCATTGTTGGGGGATATTTTGTGTAGCTATAGAGCCCTCTTGCCAAGTGAAAAGAGAATAGAATCCTGGCTGTTTACTGGTTGAAGCATTGCAAGTATATAAATACTGTGTTGAAGTTATATTTTGAAATTCACTTAGTAAAACAGCTGGAACTCACCCATAACACAATTACAAGTTACAGGTCCTAAAAACTTCCTCATCTTGGAACCCATCCATTCCTTTCCTATCTAAATTGTGAGGTCTTGTAACACACAATTCTTCTCTAACTGTGCCTGCATGAAAAATAGAATCCCAACCCAGCTGTGGATTTTTACATTTTATTACTTCGCTTTTTCCTTCAGAGCTCTCAGGACTTTTTCTGTGATTTCAGATATTGCTGCAATTCAGCTTTTTTTGTACTGAGACATTAGCATCGTGACTGTACTATGCCAGCAGCGGAGGTTAATCCCTTTCCTTCCTCTTCCATTTAACTCTAGGAACTTAGCTCTTCAGATAAAATGGTAAGAATGAAGTCACTAATACATGCTTCTTTTAAGTTTGAGTAAAACTAAGGAATATTCATTACACAGCCATGGGGTTACATGAGTGAAGGGCAGATTAGAGTGCTGAGCTGATGTGAAATGGCACTTCTAAAGGATGGGGAAGATCTAATGGAACACCAAACCAGATAATTATATTTCAGAAGATCTTCCATTAAAAAATATATATGGCCCTACCATCATCTTCAGTAAGATCAAAATTAACTCTAGTGACAAGTCTTTGAAATAGAGTAGTGTCATTTGGATGATGTAGATAGTTTTTTTTCTCTTAAGAAATATTGTTATTTTCAAAGAGCAGTTTTCAATATTTGTTAAATAGAGTTGAGTGAATCATGGGAAGTGGTCTCAGTTCCCAAGCATTGGGATCCTGTAATGGGTGGCACAGAGCAGATGCAGTAACTTAGAGTAATGGGGTAGGAGAAGAAGGCAGTGCAAGCAGATGGCGATATGAAATATAAGGACACTACAAACAGTTGCCCTACACAGTCTCTCCTTCTGCCATCAGCATGGAAATTCTGGAACTGGCTGCCTGACATGTTCTCCTCTCAGTTGGATACATGCATGATGGACACACACACTTCTCAGTATCAGAATGTGTGTGTGTTGAGGGGGGAGGTTGAATCAGCCCCGTTTGCACCATAGTTACTGCACCACAGTTGCTGTACCACAGTTGTTTCTCATGAATATTTTCATGGATTCACATCCATGGTTCATTTTTATTAGATGCTCTTGGCTCAGAAATGCTTAATGTATTTGGGGCTATGTGGTGCTGAAATGGAGGAATATTTTCTACATAGCTTGGGTTGGCCCTATTGGACAAAAACTATGAAGTCTAAGTTATTTGTAGCCATAGGTAAGTCAGACCTATATGGATGACTTCTCAGTGATAATTTTGTTCTCCTTCTCAGTGGTGATGTAAAGATCATTATTATTTTGAAATAGATCATCCAAGATCTATTCATCAAGATATATTTACATATGAATCAGAGCCAGGGCTTCAAATATGCAAAAACTTGAGTTCAGATTTGGATGTGGATTCATTATGTTAAAATTTAGAGGGGTTGAGGTTTAAAATTTTAATCATGTGTGTAGATAGATTTTTTAATGTTTTACTTTTTAATTTCTAAATAACTAGGTATTAATAAAAAACCTCTAAAAGCGGACCCCTAACCCAGTTTTTCTCTGTATTCAGGTTCAGGTTTGTATTTAGGTTTGTGTTCGAAAATATTTTTAAATGCTTGAACTGGAATGGGTTCAGGGTTTGGGTTCAGGTTCAATTTGAAGCCCTGCTATCTATACACAAGATTTAAACCCAAACCAGAACCAACCTGAACTCCAAATTTTAACATATTGAATCTGCATCCAAAAGTGAACCTGAGATTTTTGCAGGTTTGAGGCCCTGGATGCCAATAATTTTTCTGTGCTTTTTTCCCACATATTCTGGAGTTATTTCTATATAGTTTATATTCCTCCATGCAACATCATTGTGATATTGGTAGCGACATCATTTAATACTTAAACAATGAAGATTTTGTGAGAAAATTGCATAATGGTCCAGCCAGGTTTTATCCTTGATAGTCGGGTAACTGTACTCTATATTAATGACAGCATTGTTGGTAAACAGTCTGAGGTTCCCAGAGGAAGACTTTTTAGACCTTTATGATTGTGCTGTTATCTTCATAGTTACCTGTAATCTTGAGCAAGCAAAGAGAAAAGTGTTCAACTGGAACGTTTTTTTTTTTTAAAAGAAAAGGAACTTTTTAATGTAAAAGGAAACAAAGACATCCTGTTCAGATCTCTCTATTTTGTGCTTGGTTTATTTTGAGGTCCTTGTTCCATTGGCTCAGATATAGTTGGGTCTCCTTGTCATCTGGCATCTGTCCCTTCTTTCTCATGTTCCAGAGCCAGTGAGTAGCCCCTTCTTTACTCTGATGTTGGCTCTGTTCTTTCTTTTTGGCATCTGGGATGGCTGTAGCTGTGTGCCCTTTGGGAACTACATAAGAGATGAGCTCCGCTTGGCCCACTCTTCCCCCATCTCTGGTTCATCTGGGCATGAAGGTCGCCTTGGCTTCTGCCTGCAGCCAGGTTTGGGTTGCTTATTGGCTAGGAGAAGAATGTTCTGCATCAGATAGTATGGCCAAGCCCCAAGGGAAGCCCCAGAGCAGCTGCTCGGTGAGGGAGCTGAAGACATGCCTAGGATGTGAGCATTCCATCCAGCCATTTGAGGCTTCCTTTCACAAGCTAAAGCTGGGTGTAGTGGTACACACTTGGGATACTAGATACTTGGGATACTGAGATGGGAAGATCACAGGTTCAAGGCCAGAGGCAACCTGTACAGCTTAGTGGAACCCTGTATCAACAGTTAAAACAGGGGACTGGGGTGCAAATCAGTTGCCGAGCTATTATCTAGCCAAAGGCACTCAGTTAAATCCCCAGTACTCAAAAATAAGGGTAGGGGACTATGAATGCCTGACTTGTTCATCAGAAGGGCACTAACAACTCTTTCCCACACAGTTCAAATCCAAATGAGTTGATGAAACTCCTTCAGAGGCTTTAGACACCTTCCTCAGACAAGGATTAGCAAATAAAATCATTTAAGAAATAACCTTTTAGACTTGAAGTTATGTGTTATTTACACACTTTATCAAGTAATGTAGAAAATAGTGTTTTTAAGTTTCTAACTTTATTTGCCCAAGTAACTTAATAATCGCCATCTATAAGGTTTCATTTTATGCTAGACATGACTGTTGATGTTATCTCCATTCTTACCACCTCCAGCACAAGTACAATAGAACCGATTCAGTGTTCATTGAATGTAATGCACCCAAGTCCCTCTGTTGAAGATATGGGAGAAATGTTGTTCCTTTTTCTGTGACATTCATATTCCAAGAAAATGTTTGATACCATTCATTTAAAAATAATTCACTAACATTCTGAAAAATCTAGCTTTTCCCTTTGAGTGTTGTCTTCTCTTACAGGTGGTTAAAGATACCTTGTTGCAAGCTTTTAGTGATGGTTATTTATTACTATACAATCCAAGAGCTCAAATTATCACTCTGAGCACTAAAAAAGACATAGAGTATTTCTGTGGAGGTTTTTTCCCCCCACATTTTATTGACGTAGAAAGATATAGTACATCCTGGAAATAAAGCAATCGACCAGAATACCTTAGTATGTCTTCTTTCATTTGATAACTGTTAACTCCAGAAGACTATGGTTCATTTTACGCAATTCTGGTCAGATTCTGAAGTCACTGTGTCTTGTAGCACACAACAGTGACTATATCATGAAGATCTTTGTCTACATAGTACATTTTCTTCATTGCATATCTCTCTACTTTGTATAGCATATTTAAAGTAAGAAGTGAATAAGTATTTTTCTAATGTGATCATTCATTTTACGTATTACCTCTCCACTAAAGAATTTCTTATATTCCCTATCATTCTTTACAATTTGAAAGCATCTATACTGCCAATATAAGGACCACTAGTCTGGATCCTAAGTGGGGAAGATAATTAAGTGCAAAGGACACAGGGGTACACATTAGAAAACTTGGATACTGTTTTTTAATCCATGAATACAATAAGGATAAATAATGTGCATCTCACTTTTCTCATTTACTTGATTGGACTGATTGTGTTTGTCAAATGTCCTGATGCATGCTTTAAAAGTTGTGAAGCTTTAAGCAAATGCATTGATTGTTTCTGTTGGAGAAGATAGAGTTAAATTTAAAAGAATTAGCTGGCTTCTTGCCATGGACTGAACAGAATTTACCAGTATTCACATCTCTCTCTCACTTCCTCCATCCTTTTTTTTTCTTTCTTTGAACTTGGGCGAGGGCCATATTGAGCTTCCAGTGCTAATTTAATGCCGAAGGGAGATACCAGTATTGATATGGGGTTGCATAAGCTGCCTCTGCCTTCTAGCTTTGCTCAAAGGGGTGAAACCAAAATACAAAACAAAATGTCAAAATGAAATTTGGAAAGAAAACACGTATCTACTTTTAATTCCGTGCTAATCACCTTTTGTTTCCCTTTTTTGCAAGCTATGACAATCTCACTTAATATTTTAGCTCTGGTACTGAGGAATTGCTGAAGGAAGGAAGAAATGTTAGGGGATCTAGATTCCAATTAACTTTGCCACTGTGGCTGTGTAACTCTGTGTGAATCACTGTTGTTTAGTAAATGAGAATGAGAATCTCAAAGATTAATAAATCTTGCTGAGGTGGCAGCAGACTGGAACTTGGCTGCTCAAATAACCTCCATCCCTTCCCTTCTTTTCTTTTCCTCCTTTTTCATTTCAGTATAAAAAAAAAGGTAAGAAAAAGAGTTATGCAAAGAAATATTCTGGTATTGTTGACATGTATAATTTATGTTTTGTCTTCTGTGGAAATATCAGTAATATTAAAAGGATCTCTATAGGAACCATTTATAGGGCCGTTTTATAGCTTTATTGCAAGTGTAGAATTGAATACATTTAAACCAACAATGCAACTGGATTTTCAAACTAAATGACTGTCAAGTGTTTTAAGAGGAAGCAAGAAGAATTTATATGAATGTATTTCTTACTGCAGGAACTTGCCCCCTTTTCTTTCTTTCAGAAGGCAATTGTGTACTCCTATGTTTAGCTCAGTTGGTAGAGTGCTTACTTTTGCACCCTCTAAGGCCCTGTGTTCAATCCCCAGCCCCACAAAAAAAATGAGGAAAGGACATGGCAGCCCATTCCCGAAACAATCCAGAAACAATGAGCCATTGACAACACTGTGAATAGCAGAGAAGCATTGACATAATGCTGGGAAAGGCACGGCGTTGTGCAGTGTTTTTTTCTGTTGCACGTAGGGTTGCTAACAGTCAGACCTGACTCTACAATACCTAACAACGATAGAGGTGGTCAGAGAGAGGTTTATTTCTCTCCAGCCTGTCATTTCTTCTTCTTCCAATGTGGCATCCTCAGAATCTGTATCCTACTTATAGCACATGAGGTTGTCATGCTATCTCCCAGGAAGAGACTAGTGAGCTGTTAGAAAGAAACCTAGATTAGGTATGTCTAGATGAATTCTTAGGGGGATTCTGGTTGCATTAGTTCTGAACCAGATAGCCCTTGGCCAGGCCAGCTTTTTGTTGAGTATCTTCTGTCTACACATCAATGGAAGGGAAAGAAACTGCCCACTGTTTTCTGCCTTGTATAGTATATATAACAATAATCCCAGTGACCTGACCAAATCATGGGCTGCCATATCAGATCCAGCCTAGAAACTGCTCCTACTAACAACTATAGTTTTGTACCTGAAAGTTTCATTTCCTGTCTTTCCCATTAGGCAATAATGTGGTTTGTGATGAGGAAGAAGAAGAGTGGGCATTCTGTGGGTTTAAAGTTATTTTTGTTTGTATGATGTGAGTAGTATGAAAAATGGAGATTTATGCCCATTAGTTTGAGTATAAGCAAAGTATAGAGTATAGGAAAGTGGGTGGATATGCAAGAATAACAACTATTATCCTTCCCTTCCTTTCTTATTCTTTTTCTGCCTTCAATAAATATTTATTAAGCCTTAAGCAAACACTCTCATAAACCTTACAGCAAGGGAGACAGACACTTAAAAGATAATAAATTAATTACCATTGCAATGAAATATAATGAAGGAGAATTCAGGGTACGATGAGGATGTATGTTAGGGAGACACAGCTTACTCTAGGAAGTTTAGAAGGGCTTTCCTTAAGGGACTGACTTGTAATTGGAGTTTGAATGATGAGTAGGAATTAACTATGTGGAAAGGGGTGTCAAGACAGCTTGAACAGCATAGAAGAATCCTGCTGATACTTTGAGGTAAAAAGAGACCCAGAGTATTCCAGAAACTTAAGGGACAGGAGTGCAAAGACCAATGAAATGACCCAAGGCAAGCCTAGGGGGACGCAGTTGGCCTAACTCAGAGCAGGGAGGCGCTTGAGGAGCACTGAAAGGATGTGGGGTTTCATCTAGGGGGAAAATGAGCGAAAACATTGAAGAGTTTTAAAGCAGGTTATTTCCACCTCAGCTGTGAGTTTTAGGGAGAGGACTCTGGCTGTAAAATGGGAAAAGGATGAAGGTGACTGGGAGAAGCATGTTCAGAGGCTTTTATTAGATAAGAGGGATAATGGGATAATAATGGCTCTTACTAAGGTTGCAGCATTGGTGATAGTGCTTTGAAGACAGATTCAGAGATGGAATCCTCAGGGCTTGGTTAAAGGAGGATCTCTAAACAACCATTCCAGGGTAGGCAGAGGATACAGAGTTTATACTTTAAAATAGCTATGCATAGGTATTACCCAGCACCTATTACCTACCTATTTACCAACACTCTCGTAAGGCCATCTGTATTATTTCCACTCTACAGGTGAAGAAAGAGGCTTAAAGTAAAACAGGACTTGGCTTTGAAGCCCAACCTTCAGTCTCCAAATCCAGGTTCTTTCCTTCATGCCATGCTGCCTACCGTAAATATTAGTAAAAATGGAAATGACTTACAGAATTAAACAAATTGCATTTGACTAACCGCCCATGTGGCCTTGGGCAAGTTACTCTCTGTTGCTGGAAATAATCTCTAAAGTGTCTTTGAGCTCAAAAAATTAGACAAGTCTGCGATTTTACTCTGATTTGGGAGAAGTGTAGTCTTAATTAGCAAAGCAGTTGAGTTTAATACTGTTTATTAAAGAAATGTGATTTTATTACATTCAAGTACATACAGAAAAACAATTCCTAACCAAAGTCTTTCCAAGGAGAAGGTCTTGCTGACCTACTTTTTTGTCAGATGAAAAAGAAGCCAAACTTTTTGTAGTTGGTGGCGGCACTGTTTACTTACAACTGAGTCACTGAAATCATAAACATTAGCTTTCCTTGGTATATACCTTCTGTAATAATTTACACAACTGGACTTCTGAGCTTAATTCAGTGTGAATTTTTGAATGTCCATTATTCCTAAGCAATAATTTCCTAATGATTAATCAATGAAAACATGATAAAAATCTAAAGCAGAGTGATTTGGAAAATAAGTTGAGAGAAATCAGAGAATGGGACTGTATCCTGGATATGGGATCAAGCCTGGTATTAAAGGATAAGAGGGCTTTGTGGGAGGAAAGAAAAGATGAGGGATAGTTCTAGAGAAAATAGTATTAAGATAGGAACAGAGAAAAGAATGTTCTTTTTGTGTATCAGCTGTATTGTGGACTCTGGCCTGAGTAGAGCTATGGGTTAATATTGAGAAGTATTGCCAAAGAAGCCTGGAGACACAGGGTAAACCTGGGATGCCAGGCTGAATCATTTGTGCTTAATCCTGAAAGAAATCAGGATTAAGTCCAGGAAGGAAGTGACATAAAGGAAATGCTGCTGCTGGAAGACTGATTTGATGCCAAGAAACCATTTGCAGCCATAATGTGGAATCAAATTCAAGCCATGCTTTTGTTTATTCTAAATTCCAAATTACTCTTTATTTTGCACAAAATCTACAAATATGTGAGGCAAGAATGTAATTTTTAAAGTCAGTGGGTCATATGAAGCTGCATATATATCTCATGTCATCTTTTGAAGACACATGTGTGTGGAAGTCCTGGAGGATAGCTTTGACATGTGAGATCAGTGTAAGACTTAGGCATGCATGTTAATAACAAAGTGATAAGGAGTTATGAATGTGTGTAATACATAGTACATAGTATACGATGGGTAGGTAGAGTGAGGATAGTTTTTCCTAGATTACTGGATTTCTGATGTAGACCATCTGTTTAGTTCTGTTCTTGTATAATATATAGTGAGAAAATATTGTTAAATAAACCTTGGCAACACTGAAAGAACTTTGAAGTACTTCCCATTACATTCTGAGGCAAAGCTTGTTTTTTTTTTTTATATTCTTAGAATGAGTAAAGCTGCAATTTTCTCTTATGTGATTTAAATAATCATTTGTCTTTTAAAAACATTTCTCATTATAAATCAATATGTTCATTGTAGAAAAATGAGGAAACATAGAACAACATAGGAAAATGAAAAACTGATCAAATTCTTAATACTTAAGAAACTTATTAACTTCTGTTGTAAAACATTCCAGACTCAGCCTCAGATATATATATATATATATATATATATATATATATATATATTCATAAGTTATAAAAATAAGATCATGGTTTACATGTGTTTTGTGGCTTAGCCTTTTTTTAAATAGAGAAAAGATATCATAATATGCTATTAAATATTCACCTACAATATTTCTGTTAGTGGTTACATATTGTCTCATACCATAATTTATTCATTAGTGTCCTATTCCTGAAAATAATTTTGGTGAGAGCTTTTGTTTTTAAAATAGGAAGATATTATGTGATGCCATCCACAATTAATTTGTTCTTGCTTTGTGACCATAGTGGGGGTTTTTTCAACCGTAGGACACTGACTAGTGGATCATACAATGTTATTTCATCTTATAGAAACCGTGTTGTTTCTCCTGCAGCAGCTTATGTTGAGTTGCCTGTTCAATGATAGGCTTTTGTTGTAGATCTCATAATCTCCTAAAAAATATCAGTGTACTCACAAAAAACAATGCATTTTATGAAGTTCTTTTACATGCAATAACTCATTTGGGCCCCAGGAATACTGTGTGAGGAGGAAAGAAAGCTAAGAATATTGAGCAATTACAATGTGAGGACTGCCTGTAAAAAACCTAGTACAGTGCCTGTCGATACGGAAGAGCTCTGAAAAGATTAGTTGTAGCTGTTATTTGACTGTCATGATTATGCTATCTCCTTGAATCCTGTTTATTTTCCTCTTTTCAGTTAGGGATTATTATACTCTAACAGATGAGAAAACCAACTTTATGAGGTTAAGTAATTTAAGTGAGATAACCTGCTAGCTAGTGATTTAGCCAGCCATGGTCTTCTCCCTTCCTGCCCAGTGTTCCGCCTTCTTCACTGCATTGCCTCTGGCTTTGGCTGAGCATCATTTGGCTAATGCTTTTCACTGGGATTTGACATTGTTATGAAAGGGAGATTCACCTGGCCCCTCCTTGATGACTGCCTGTGGTGAAATCTCTCTGGCAAATTTCAAATTGTTTAGAATAGTGGCAGCTTAAAAGCACATATACATTGATCTATAATCTCAAGGTTTCACCTTTGTATTACTTTTAGAAGTTGCAGATGGAGGCCATCCAGCAGAAATGACACACTAACATTTGGCTTTTCAGTTTGTTTTCAAAGATCACAAATCAGTGAGGTGTGGTGATGCACACCTGTAATCACAGCGACTTGGGAGGCTGAGGCAAGACAATCACAAGTTTGAGACCAGAGGCAGCCTGTGTAATTTAGTGAGACCCTATTGCAACATGAAGGAAATAAAAATGAAAAATGGGCCAGGGGTGCACCTCAGTGGTAGATCACTTATAAAGCATGAGGCCCTGGCTTCAGCCCCCTACTACTGAACAATAACAACAAAGATCACATTTATCTAGCACACTTGGATCGGAATGTCCCTTTATGAAACATGTAATAACCTTGAGAAAGATGGACAAAATAAGTCTGTTTCCTTGGCTTTCTCCTTCCTGTGCTCAAAAGGTTTTGGTGAGTCTCCTCCAGGTGCCTTCCCTTCACTGCACCTAAGAAACTTGCATTAGGTTCCTTAAACTCTTGCATACCACTGCTCAGTTTCTTCTTGGACTCCTAAATTGTATTTGAAATACCATATTTTGTGATCCTCCCTGTTTTCTTTTAAAATTTAGCTAAGTTGGTAGAGTGAGTGCTGCTCTGCATTCTCTGAGGCCCAGGGTTCGATCTCTACTACCACAAAACTGGAGAAACACCCAGCAATCCACTCCTGAAACAATCCAGAAAAAGAATCAGCCATTGGAAACCCTATAAATACCAGAAGAGTATTCCATTCTGTTGTACATAGGGTCACAATGAGTCAGACCCGACTGGCACCTAACAACAATAACAACAACAACATTGGTAATAAAGGTCTTTTTTTCCAAGCTCAGTCCTAATTTTTTTCATGGACCCATATTTATCCAAGCCTTTAAGATATTTCTAAAGAGTTTTAAAGGTTTTTGTATGTTATTTATATTTATAGTTTCTCTTTACTAATGATATCATTGTTACTATTTCCTTTTCTAAAATTAAGTAACAATGTGATTGATTTCTTTGGATTTCCCTCTACTACCAGGAAATGGGATTGAGTCTTGTTACACGTAGTTTAGCCTCAGCTAATTTCTGCAGCTCCTTTATATAAACTTCTGTCCTCTCCAGCCCCCACTTTCTTGTTCACTCTGCATCTGTCATAGGAATCAGTTGTAAAGGGTTTAGCTATTAAACTTACATTTTCTATTTTTGAATATCTAGTGTTTTTTTCTTTTTGGTTTAAAGAATCAAAAGGCTTTTGATTATTAATATGTACTTGGTTTCATTTTTAACAAATACCAGTTATTTTATCATAATAAAGTGGTTCATTTTATCTCCTAGTAGGCACACTTTAAAAATTTAGATATGGGACACCTAACCACAAGCATCTCATAAATTAATGTGTATATATTTTACCTACTTTTATATTTTCTTATCTCAAGTGCTATATCTTTTATCCATTAGTTCTTCCTCAAACGCTCACAAACACTTCTAGAATATGTCCAATTCTCTTCATTTCCATCATTGATACTCCTTCTGTGGTTAGAATTATGTCTTGTTCAAAGTGATTGCTACAGACTTATAACTGGTTGCATAGTAATTGTTTCCTTACATTGGGGATGAGCAATTCTTAAGATTCTTTTAATAACTCATAAGTCAATATGGTGTGTAGGAAAACCTGAAAAGCCAGATTCCAGCTTGGGTTCCGACACATGTTATTTCAGAAAGGCGCTTAATGCCTGATGGACTTAACTTTGTCATGTACAGTGAAGAGACTGGAGGAGATCATAGTCTTTTCTCATGTACAATTTTAATGCCTTTTGAATATATCTAAGCCTTTATTTTTTAAAACATTTATGTACACTGAAAACAATTTAAATTTAATTCAGAATCTGTAGTATTTTAATTTCAAAGAACCTACCAGTTTGTAAGGTAAACTTAGGCATATTACTAAACAATGACATCTGAGTGATCTGAGGTAATACAATGATGTACAGAAAAATCTAGTCCAGTGACTCCTATACTCTTTGAGTCTAATATCCCACAGTGTATGTAGCTGTTCACTGTAGCAGTGAGCAGGTGAGAATCTGACTGTTTTCATGGAATTCATCATCCCTCATGGCTTTTGTGAGGAGGTAGCTATAACAATAAGTAGTATCTTACTGGTTTTATCCCCAGATATAGCATATTTCCACTTTCCCTCAAATCCCTCCTCAGTGGAATAGGAGATCCCCAGAGAAGATATGGCAAATAGAGTCCTTCTTCTTCAGGATTCTGTGGCTTAGTTTAGGCTCCATGAGAAGGGTTCAGTGACTAGTTTAGGAGCTGGCAGAAGGAAGGAGTTACAGGGCATCATCTGTGCTCTCTAGAGTCCTTCTCTTATGTGCTTTCCTATGATTTCTATGCCTTGTTTTGTTCAATGGTCCCAGTGTCACGCATATTTAGACCTCTTCAATTACTTCCTATTAATATTGGACCCATACATGCCCCAATGATTGATCACCTTATTGAAATAGGCAAAATACTTTCTACTTCCATTTGAGCCACGTTTTGTTTTTAGACCAAATGCTATCTTGACCTTTCAGTATCCTGAGTTTAGTCACTTAAGGGAACTTCTTCCTCCTCAATAAATTGTTCCCTTCCCAAACTGCCAACAACTTCCAAGTACCCAAAAGACTCAAATATGAGATTTATTGAGTTGGGTTGAAGAGTGTTGTATTCATTGTCAACATCATAGCTGTTTCCCCATCCATGCCGCCCTGCCAAATCCTCATTCTTATATTTAGGTTGTTTATCCTGAATGATTCTACTTTAGTGGTAAGTTTCTTATTGTGTAGCTTTCTAGTTATTCATACAAATAGGTTTCTAAGGAAGTCTTCTCACAGAACACTAGTCTCCCTTCTAGGACATAGGAATGTAGCAGGATATCTAAAACATGATATCTGACATGAAATGAGAGCTCAGAATTTGTCTTTTCCTAGATGAAGAAATAGCACACTTTTTAGACCACCTTTGATTTCTACTTAGAAATTTACTCTTCATTCCTCATGTGAGAAAATGATTACAAATGGTCTTGTCCCACTGGTCTCTTAAAACTGACACAGAATTCTAACAGCACAACACCTGTCTACCTGGAATAAAGTTGCTAGGAATGGAATAACAGATTGTTGGCAGAGGTTTCACAGTATCTGAACGTCATGAAGGCTGAGCTCCAACAAGGGTTTCTGTAATCCCTGGCTGCAGCCATTTTATAGTAAACCTAATACTACTAATAAATATAGTAATTTGCTTATTTATTTAATTTTTCAGTACTTAGGAGTTGAACCCAGGGCCTCATACCTATGTTGTAATTGCTCTACCACTAGGCTACACCCCCTGCCCATTTTTTATTTTGAATCAGAGTCTTGCTAAGTTACACTGGCTGCCTCTGGTCTCCTGTCTCTGCTTCCTGAGTCCCCGGGATTACAGGTGTGTGCCCCCATACCTGGTTTAAACATACTAGTTTAAACTTATTAACTCACTTAGTAAGTATAGCATAGTTTAAGTGTAGCAGAGCTAGAAATTGAGCTGGGATTTGAACCTGGCTCAAGAGTCCAGTACTTATATACAGTACTTTTTATGCAACTCTGCTTTAGGATAAAGAACAATATTGCTACAAGTGAAATTTTGTAAAGAAATAAGGATGCCTATCTGTCTTTCCGGGCTGGGATTTAGCTTAGTGGGTAGAGCACTGCGCTGCAGTCTCTGAGGCCCCGAGTTCAATTCCCAGCACCGCAAAAATGGGAGAAGGGCCTGGCAATCCACTCCCAGGGCAATCCCAAAGCACTCAGCCATTGAAAACCCTATGAGCATCGCTATGAGTCGGATACCGACTTGACAGCACCTAACGACAACAACAACATCTGTCTTTCCAACAATTCCCATGCATGCAATCATTTTCTACTAATGAGAGTTCCAGGGGCCTTGAGCATTTCTGGATTTTCATTCATGGCTCTAAATGGCCTTTGTGCTCTTGGTTAACCAGCACTCCTCTGGTGATTCTGGTTTAAATGACTTCCATTAGATATGAAGCTGTTTTCAGAGATAGGTGAGAGAGAATCATGACCATGACGATGACGGTGATGGCTATCTGGCTGCTGGTGGCATAGTGCGGTTATGTAGCCCCCATGTGACAAGGCAGGCAACATTTACTGAGAAAACCTCTGTAGATGTAGCTTTTTAATACAAGACTCAGTTTTAATACCAGCTGCTGTAGCAAAGAGAATATTTGATATTGTGTTTGAGAAAAAAAAAGCATGTATATATCTTTTGAGTAAATAGGATCAGTCTTCCAGGCAGCATTCAGCCCAGAAAATATTCTGTTTTCTGATAGAACCAAGGAATTGTCTAAAATTTCTCATCTGTAGTAAGAAGGCAGTTTCAGATGATATTGTGAAAAAGGCATCTCTTTTTTATATTATGTATTATAGGAGAGCAATAGCAAAATACATTTCTTGGACAATGTTTAGTTCAGATCAGATTCACCATATTATTTTGGCTATGGTAAGAAGATTTAAGAAATAAGAAGAAATTAGTAAAGTTGGAAATTTTGGATTTATTAATGCCTAGATATTCTTATTTGTAAAATAGAGCTAATATTACCTATCTCACAAGTGGTTTAGAAGATTAAATTTTTGAAAAACTTCATAGCATCATATGAATTCAGGATCCCCTTATTAAATACATGTATATTTTATATAATAACTATTCAGTATTACTATTAATGACTTTTAAATTTATAGTTTGTGATTTTTTTATCTTGAGGATATAGCTAACAAGAATTCATATTTGTTAATTCAGTGAAAGAGACTGACTGTCGTGTAACCTTTACTTGCTTTCCCAAATAAAGATGTGCTTGGTTATTCACAAGATTGTTAATGTTTATTCAACTCTGCTTCTTAGATTCCATGTCTCCCCAAGCTTCTACCTTAAAAGGCTTTCCTTTCCTAGATCTTTGTAAATAAGACTTGCCTGTCTATCAGTGATTTTCTTCCCTGCCCCAACAATCTCTGCCACTGTACAGCTCTGCCACTGTATTTGAAGTTTGGCTTCAGTGAATCTTTGAAGGCTGACTTCATCTTCCTGGCTTGTGTGGGTCCCACTCCACCTCATCATACAACGTTTGTACAGGAGTCTTGCAGTCAGCCAGCCTCTGCACATGCCCTGCCTGGCTGAGCTGTGTGTCTGGGGGTATCCCTTCTAGGCTGATACCACTGTCTTGCAGACAAAGTACCAACAAATTGGAATAGACATAAAGCTGGTGCTATATGAAGGTATGTGAGCTCATCGACACCTGGAAGGTAAAGTGCTATGCTGGTGAGGTTGTTCTCTTTTGGCTGTGTTTTTTTTTTTTTTTTTTTTTTTTTTTTTTTTTTTTTTTTTTTTTTTTTTTTTTTTGTGGTACAGGGGTCAGAACCCAGGGCCTCATGCTTGCATGCTTTCTAGTGCTGTAACACTGAGCTGCACCCCCAGCCCATTTTTTATTTAACTTTTTGAGACAAGGTCTAGCTAAATTACGCAGATTGCCTCTAGTCTAGAACTTGTGATCCTCCTGCTTCTGTCTCTTGAATCACTAAGATTACAGACGTGTACCACAATGCCTGGCTCTGTTAAATTTTTAACAATGTCATTTTATTCGCTAATCAGCCACTCAGGATGGTATCCTTCAAGTATTTTTTCCCATCAACATCTCTTCAATTTACTTTGAAATGAATTTTTATCTTACCTTTCATTCCATAAAGAGGACTTGAGTTAACTATAAGCTAATTTTTTCAACTTCAGACTGTACTGTGTCAGAACACAGATAATGTCTTTTACAATTTTGACTGTGAGAAACACCCTATTATTAGATATGCAGCTTCCCTTGGATCCTGTTATCTCCTTTGTAGTATTAAGTATATTGCTATACAGGAAGTACAACTTTCAGAGTGCTAGTTCAGCTATATGGCTAGAGTATAAAAATACGGGATGGGATACTTTTTATAAGTTATCTAGAAAATGTAGATTCTAAAATATAGCTCCTGGACTACCTGAAAAGCATCATCTAGGAATCATCACAAACTCACATGAGTATGTAAATTCACATGATCCACCCAAGACCTAGTCAAATCAGAAACTATAGAAGAAAGTCTCAGTAAAGCCAGGCATGGTGGTGAACACCTGTAATCCCAGTGGCTCTGGAGGCGGAGGCAGGAGGAGTGCAAGTTTGAGACCAGAGGCAGTCTGCATAACTTAGTGAGACCCTGTCTCAAAAAGTTAAAAAAATGATTTGGGCGTGCAGCTCACTGGTCCAGCACTTGCAAAGCATGCAAGCACAAGGCCCTGGGTTCAACCCCTAGTACTGCAAAAGAAGAAAAAAAAAGTCTCGATAATGTAGCTTAGCAGGTCTTGAAAATGATTCTAATAAACACTGAAATTTAAGAACCACTACACTGTTGGATTAGGTACAATGAAACCCTGACTGGCACCTCAACTAGCATGGCAGTGATGTTAAATGAGGACTCTCTGTGCTATATTTTACATATCCACCAGCAAATGTTAAAGTCAGTGTAGAGAAGTATTTCCTTTTTGCATTCAAAAGCAAAATGTTGGGCATTTTCTAGCTGATAGGAATGTTGTATTTTCCTCCATCACAAAAATTTGAGGAAAGAAACATAAAACCAGTTGCTATAGCAAATAACTCATCAAATAGGTAAAGGGTTGGAAATGATCAGAGAATGTGTCTCATAGGTCAAGGGAGTTCCAGGTCCATAGGCAACCCTTGGTCTTCACAGTCATTCAGGACCCAGGTTGCTAGAGTCCTAAAAGCCTTAAATCTCCATTTAGAATTTTGTCTTCAGTATTGTATCTGTCCAGCTGAATAGGCAACCAAAGGACTTTTGTTTATGGTGAATAATGGAAGAACTACACATTACTTATGATCACATTCTATTGGGTAGTAACATCTCAAAGCCACAAACACTGGGAAATGTGGTCCAGCTCTGTTCTAGGAAGAAAAGGAAACACATTTTGTTAAATGCCAGTCTCTGCTATAGTGGCCCATGTTTTCTACATAAGCCCTTTGATGTTTTCAGTAGAGATTTTCATTTACAAGTTTGTGTTGTGTACTCTGTACTGTATCTGATGTCTACAAAAAATATGTCTTATTCTATTACTCCAAAATGGCCATATTTTACAAGTGGCATAAAGGCCAAGATGTTCTGTGACAGAAAGATAGTGGTGACCATCAAAACAGGACATGTATTACTGTATTAGTGGTTGACTCTATACTCCTGTTAATCTGGTGTCCTGATGTTCCATCCTTGAATGGAATTAATATGCATTATAATTCACCTTGAAAATCATTGTCAGATATTGGAGATAAAATACTCAGAAATCTCCAATTTTCTAAGGTACAAAAATTAGCATATGAACTGGGGGAAATGTAGAGGAGTGTTGTGCTCATCAAAAAGATATCTGGCCTTTCTGAACAGGAATTCATTTTTTCTGTAAAGTGGCATGGAGTTGGACGATATGATTTTTATCTCTTCTGGTGCCAAAATGCTGAAACATAATGAAAATAATTGCACATCCAGTGCCTGAAATTATCTGTCAACATTTACTGGGTGTCACATATGTTCAAGGCATCCCATGAAGTGCTAGACAACACTGGACACACCTCAAGGAACTCATGTCTGTGTATGAAGGAAGTAAATATATTAACAGATAATTATTAAGCAATGCAACTCCTATACTGATTTATTAATTTACAAAACTGGTTTAGTTAAATAGTCAATCAATTGATGTGCACTAATGAAAATCTTACCAAAATATTTTTGTTCTTATCCTTCTTTTACATATATCCTTTCCTAACTAAAACGATTGGCATATATAAGTCACTAATGTTTGTGAAATAGAATTCTAATGCTTTTTTGAACAAATTCTACCATCCTGTTTTTTGAAAATCAACTCTAATTTAAATGAGCCTCAACTAGTCCAGTTAATTTTAACTATTATTAATATTATTAGGTACCGTCGAGTCGGTATCCGACTCATAGTGACCCTCATAGGGTTTTCAATGGCTGAGTGCTTCAGGATTGCCTTGGGAGTGGATTGCCAGGCCCTTCTCCCATTTTTGCGGTGCTGGGAATTGAACTCGGGTCCTCAGAGACTGCAGCTCAGTGCTCTACCAACTGAGTTAAATCCAAGCCCTAATTTTAACTGGGTACATGAAAAAAAGAAAAATCAGAAGACACCAAAATAGGATTTGTAGAAGTTCATATTATGTCAGATTTTTCTGCCTCGTATAGATGCTGATATAGTCTCAGAAGAAATTTATAACTGCAATAAAAAGGCAAATGACTATTGATTATCTTTTAGTTACCCAAACTAATTGACATATAAAGCTTTGTAAATATTTTTAGGTTAGGATGAAATTACAAACTAGTAAAGGCAGAGGATTATAAAGATACCATCTCCAATTTAGTGGGTTATATATTTTTGTTGTATATTAGAAAAGATATTCTTTCATCTACTTACCCCAAACTCCTGAAAAATAGATGCTATACCTAAAAATTATTTCACCTACTAATAGGCAGTTTATATAAGCTGTCTTTAAGGTAAATAGGATTATTTTAACAAAGATTTAGAAATAAAAAAGGCCAGGTGGAAACAGCAGGCCTGATGAGCCTCTTACCTGTAACCTCCATCCTTACTGTTAACAAGGCTTTTATCTTTGAAGACACTAAACATCTGGGATCTGAGAACTGTCACATATTAGTTACAGTGGTTTCCTTTTACCTTTCTGAGCAATCTGATAAATAAACCTCCAGGAATCTCACAAAATTGGGTCCTTAATTGACCAAATGAATGGCTGTCTCTATGTTTCAATCTAAATTGAACAGTGAGTTGCTCCTGTGAGGTGAGACATACAGCAGGAAAGACATTTCAGTTGCAACTCAACTGGTCACATCAATGTGACCTTATAATCTCTCCTCAATTCATTATCCAAACACCTGCCAAAGTGATCCTTCTAAAACCTACATCCACCTTCAAATGATCCATCTCACATCCATCTTCATCTTCTCTTTTAAAACATGGCTGAAAGGTAGGAAGATACAGCCAATACTCTCATGTTTGATATACAAGGGCCTTACCTCTTATTTTTTTCTTTGTTTTCAGTATTGGGTGGGGGTGGGGGTCCAACATAGGGCCTTGTGCCTACTATGCAAGTTCTCCACCATTTAACTGCACCTCATCCCCCTTTTCATTTTTTATTTTGAGATATCTCACTAAATTACACAGACTGCCTTTGGCCTCAAACTCATGATCCTCCTGCCTCAGCCTCTTGAATTTCAGCAAGTATATGCCATTGTGCCTGGACTCTTTCCCTTCTCCAGCATCTTTTCTCCCCATTTTGTTGCTATATACCTTAAACTGTAGCCATAATGAAAATGCCCCATACAATGACAACTCCTCCTCTGTCATGTCAGTCTTAAAGTTTTTACATCCCTATCCTGTTTGAGTAGCAAAATTTATTCAGTCTTTAAGTCCTACCTCAATAGTGAAGCTGACACCTTGTGTCCTCTTGTGCCCTACCAGTCACTTTGTTCCTTGATTCTGCAAACATGCATTGACCTGTTATCAATCAGAAAATATTCTGTAGACTAAATATTTGGTAGTAAACAAGCATTCTGGTTTTTATGGAGAGCTTATAATAGAAGGGCAGACAATAAACAGGTAAACAAGATTATTTTCAGATAGAAATACTGGTAGATACAATGAAGAAAATCAAACAGAATGATGAGTGTTCCGATAGTTCTGTGCATGTGGTTAGAGTGAATTCACCACGTTGAACTCTCTGAAATTCAGTAGGCATGTGCTATTCCTCTTAGACCCCACATCTACCTTAAACCAATTCTCACATGCTATCTGACATATTCACCACCCTGAGTTCATATGAATGAATGAATGATTAATATCTCCAATTATTTGTGCCATAATTGCTTTAACCAAGAAATGAAATGTTTTAAGAAGTACTAAGGTTTCATGACAATTCCAAGCTTAGAAGTAAATATTCTAATTTTCTGAAGGGCTTATTCAATTATATTCAAATATAGAAAATATGTCAGTATTGTTTTGACATTTATTGTACAGAGTACTAAGTTACAACTAAAGTTCACACAATTTTCTTTTTTTTTTTTTTGCAGTACTTGGGGTTGAACCCAGGGTTTCACGCTTCCATGCTCTGCAAGTGCTGAACCACTGAAATGCACCCCCAGTCCTTTTTTTTGTTGTTAACTTTTTGAGACAGGGTCTCATTAAATTATGCAGACTGCCTCTGGTCTCAAACTTGCACTCCTCCTGCCTCTGCCTCCCGAGATGCTTGGATTACAGTCATGTGCCACCACACCTTGCTTAGTTCATAGAATCTTTAAAATACTTTTTCAAACAAGATGGCCTCTAAAAAGTATCAGAATATTATATATTCTGGGGTTTTGCTAAATGATTTTCCTAGATTCACTGGCAGAATATGTTGTCTTTTAAAACCTATTTGTGAAATGAAAAAGTTAAATGCTATATATTGATATTTTTAAAACTACTAAATAAACTAAAAACTATAATTCATATTCAATGGCAATATTGGAATTTAGCATACTTGAAATTAAAACAATTTATATTCATTTAGAAAACCAAATTCAATTAAAATTAAGTAGCTGGATGATGTTTTTATAAAATGCATTAAATCATATTCTTTCATTAAAATATTTTATACATGTTTAATACAAAGCAAAAAGCAGAAGGGAAGAGATAATAAAATGGCAGAAACTAACTGAAAACAGAAAAAGAATATAGAAAATCTTTGATAAAATCATAATAAGCAAATGCCTAGCAATTTCAATAAAAATAGAAAATAAAATATGTGAAATTGTGAGTGATAAAGGGGTTATAACTACTGATAGGAAGATTTGAGACTATGCAAAATTTGCTTTGCAAAACCCATTTTGATACATTTAAAAATCCTGATAAGCTAAATGAGTTTTTTTTGGAAATTTAATTATAAAAATTCATTTAAAGTTTAAGTGAATAAGTATTGAGTAACAATGAATATAGTGTCAAAGAATTATCTCTACAAAGCTCCTGCCCTACTTCATTTAATGGCAGATTATTTGAAAATGCTAAGGTAAACCTAGTTCTCATGTCAACTTTCTAAAGAAAACCATAAATATAATATAATAAGAGAAACACTCCCTCCCTACTGTTGTGAAGTTCCATAGCTATAATACTTAGACATAATGCAAAAGTAGCAAAATTGTGCATGATCTCACATGTGAAATCTAAAAAAGTTAAATTGAGAGTAGAATGGTGGTTACTATGGGCTAGGGTAGGAAATGGAATGGTTGTGAGATGATGTTCAAAGAGAACAAAATTTCAGTTTGGAATGACTTAAGGAGATTTATTTTACAACACAGTGACTATAGTTAACAATTTATTCTTGAAAATCACTAAGACAGTATATTTTTGTTTTTACTTTTTAAAATGACAAGTATATGAGGTAATTAAATATCTGAATTAGTCCTACTTAGCCATTCCAAATCTGTAGTTTTAAACATGTATACAGTATTTGCAAATTATGAGTAAGACCAGACTCGACAGTACCTAACAACATTTGCAATTTGTATTTTTAATTAATATAAACAAAATAGCAAAATAAAACAGCTATTAGAAAGATAAATCTCAAAACAACAATAAATCAAATTCATCAATATATAAATAAGATATATGTTATTTCAAAGAATTTATTCTAGGAATATATAATTTACATAGAAAATTTTCTCATTGGTCAGAATAAAAACTGTATGTTTACCTCCACAAATCATAAACATGAAGGTTAAAGCTACTAGAAAGAGATACAATTATTTCTTTATATATAAAAGGTGTTTATCTACATGGAAGTACTGGGGTTTAACTCAGTTGAAAGAGTGCTTGCTCTGTGTACACAGAGGCCCCGAGTTCCATCCCCAGCACTGCAAAAATGGGAGAGGGACCCAGCAGCCCACTCCTGAAACTCTCAGCCACTGAAAACCCTGTGGACAGCAGAGCAGAACTGTCAGATATAGTGTCTTTCATTATGTTGTACATAGGGTCTCTGAGTTGGACCCAACTCAACAGCACCTAACAACAACAACAACAACTACTTCTAGATGGAAAACACAAGAGAGTCAGCATAACAACAACAACAACAACAGAACTAACAATTGTCTTTTAGATATTTGACTGTTTTTAAAAATCAGTGCTTTCAGTTTAATAAGGTGGGAAGGGGTTATGAGGATGGATAGTGTGCAACATGATATTATGTAATTCCACTGAGCTATATGTTGAAAATGGTAAAGATGGTAAATGTTATGTTCATTTTATAACATTTTTAAAATCAGTACTTTTCCCTAAAAAATGATAGAGAATATAAGGAAAAATAAAGTATATTTTTGAATAGCACAACCCTATTTAAAGGAAATCATTTTTGTGAAAGTTATATCTAGTAGAAGACATCTGTATTTCCTTAAGTGGAGATATGCTACTGTTCAATGAATATTGTAAATACACCAGAGTTTTCTAATTTAATCTACCAGTCTTCCATTTTCAACTAAATTGACAAATAGTAGAACATTCCACAGATGTTTGGAAGTTAATTAAATGGATCACTAGAAATAATAAAAATGATAGCCAAGTACATTATACATAACATGTCACAGTCTTCTAACCTTTCATTGTGGTAACTAACTTATTCTTCACAAAACTGCCATGAGATGATTGTCGTTAATACTCATTTGGAGTTGAAGAAACTGAGTATTCTGTGGTTTGCACCAGATTACATAACTATTGATTCCCAAATGTTACAGACTGTATTTGGACTCATGTTCTTGATTCCAGGGTCCACGCTCTTAACCAATCATTATTCTATACTTCTTCTAAATAATAATGATGATATAATAATAGTAGTAGCAACATGTAGCACTTTGTATCAGTACAATCATCCATAACTAGGCCAAAGAGAAAGAAATACAATTTAACTAGAAATAAAATTTGTGATGCTTAAGAATGAATTATTGATTTGGGTAGCATTATTCAATAGAGGAAAGAAAAGTTATTCAATCAAGTTGAACAAGTGATTCAAAGATAATTCAGTGACCAAATGAACAAAGTGGTTAGTTACCATATTCTATGGCAAGTAAACTTCAGATGAAATAGAAATTTAAAGAATTATTTTAGAAATTATGGAGAAAGTACTGACTTTCATGAAGTGGAAAGATTTCCAAAGTATTAAATTTTTTGAAAAGATCACAATAAAATTTCTTATGATCATAAAAACATTTAGTGTCTCAGGATAAAAATGAATAAAACATTTTAATATTAAATATATATTCAAAATCCATTATAAAATATAAGGGAAAATGAAAAGACATTATACACAATATAAAAGAAATATGGATGGATAATAGCAATCTTAATTTAAATTTTAAGTTTAGTTTTTATTAGTAAATTACAAATGATCAAACTATTCCTAACAACAGCAACAACAAGTTTAGTGCTTACATCATAATATAGTGGCTCAAACATGGACCTTACAGTCATTTATTTACTATATGAATTTTGGCAAATTCCTTAAATTTTCCATCTCATTCTTTCTAATGTATAATATATAAAATCAAAGCTTTCTCCCTATTTTACTATTCACTGCTGCTATACACATATCCAAAGGCAGCATCTAGCTATACTTACTTCTAACCCTGTCTTTCGGTTGAGTGCAGAAATACCATTGTGCCTATCATTTGGAAACCTCACTGTAAATCTAGCCCTCTGCTTTGTAGCATGGGTAGATCATTTCACCTTCTCCATTGGGCTAAATTGGATTAGACCTATGATTTTCTAAGGTATTTCTGAAGTTGCCATGTGAATATTGGTGGCTGTTGGTGTATTGGTGTGCTTGGTGGCTGCTGCAAGAGGGTGGGAGTGGGAGCCAGAAGGAAGCCTAGAATAAGCTTTCCAGACCTCAACATTTGCCAGTTGCTCTGAACTGTCCATGACATCACTAGCAAGAATCTGTGCTGGAGGAAGGAAAAGGACATGAGTAAGAGTTGACTTCAGCCTATCTCCTTTGATAAATTGTTCTCAAGTTATGGGCTTTAACCAAATCACCTACATAGCAAGATCCTATTTCATTAAAAAAATACTTCTCACATTTACCCTGTTGTACTTTCCTCCAGGGCGGCTATGTGGAAGAAGGGAAGTAAAGTAGCTGGAAAATAAAAATAGTCACATGTATATTCCTTTGTCCTTCATTATTCTTTCATTTCATATATACTTCTTTTGCTAAAGGAAGAAAAACAAGCAAAAAGCCCACCAGAATTCACTGTTTCTACAAGAGTTGATCTGTGCTACTTTTTCAAGAGTCTCCATTATCTAGCTTTCTCTCTTCTTTACAGATCTTCTGTTTTCCTTGCTAATATTTACTTCCTGTCCCCAAACCAGCATCACAAGACAGAAACCAAGAAGCAACTATTTGTATGTTCCTCCTTGACTTTTGTCCAGATCCTGAGTTGAAGTTGAGAAATAAGAGCTTTGATAATTTTGGAATTTCTGTGCTGGAAGCTGGATACCAATGATCTCAGTTCTTTAATAAATGATGCTGATAAATATGTTCTAGAATTGGGGTATGGTCTAGTTGCTGTAGAGTTAGAGTAGCATGAATATGAAGTAAATTGTAAACTGCTATCAGACTGCATATTTGTAAGTTAATATTCCATGTCACCCAGTTGCATCTTTAAAATGTGTGTATATTTTATGTGGTTTTCTAATATAATGGGTTTTTCTGCTTTGTTTTGCAGCACTTGGGGGTTGAACCCAGGGCTTTTCATGTACTTTGCAAGTGTTCTACCGCTGAGATGCACCCTAACCACCACCCCTAGCTCTTGCTGAGTTAGTCAGGCTGCCTTTGGCCTCAAACTTGCAATCCTCTTGCCTTTGCCTACTGAGATGCTGAGCTTACAGGGTGCACCACTGTATCCCAGTTCTAATGCAATGTTAACTATCAGATGGAAGCTGAATTCATGATTGTTTTCAGTATGGTGCCACTCAAATACTTTCTCTTCTGGTAGATTTTATACAGATCCAAGCGCCTGTAGGCTGTCAGTCCAGATGATTGTGCAGCTTATGCTGAGTTCCATGATCTCCTGTATATCTTAACAGTGCAAGTGCTCCTGGAGCAGAATGATTGGCACACAGCAATTCCTCAATGACTACAACTAGGACCTCTGGATGCATTTACCATCTGTTGAACAGAGATAATATTTCAGCACACCGGAATGTATTTAATAACTTCTTGAAGGTTCTTTCTTGATTTCCCAGGATGATCATTTAAAATATTGAATAAAATTGGTCCCTAGATAGGGCTATATAAATTCCACAACAAGTCCTATTTTCCTTAGAAATGGGCATCCTGTAAAGTATGCAGTATTTTAGGAATTAATAAATCTGATTTTATCATAAAGATGAGGGTCTTCAGATATTTTTCTCACTTATTTCTACTGTTAAAGTATTTTGTAGTATCAGGATAACTTGTTAAAATATTACTTACAATGGCATCTTTGTCACTTTCAATGAGGACCATAGGAACTTGGCTGAAGTTATCTTTCTCTGTTTTCCTTTTGAAAACATTAAATATGGAAGGAAAACCATGTTGGAATACTAGTCAGTGCTGCCTTTTCTATTTGAAACACCACAGCATACAGAACAATTTCCCAAGTCTTTTTGACTCTGATCTCACCACCAACTGCAAATTTGAGACACCAGGCAGGGTTTTTACGTTAAAGCTATACCTTAATATGATGCAGAATCCATAAATTTAGTCCTTGTGGGAGGAATCTCTAAGCATTACTGAGGTCTTTCTTAAGTATCAGATTAATCTGAAGATTGTAAAAATATGTCAATTGGGAAAGCAAACTGTGGAATTTTTGTTAAAATTCAAACTATAACATCACTAAAGAGATGGTGCTTTGGCGGATTGCTATACACATTAACAATGCATTTTAACATTTATTTTCAGAAATGTATAGGCATTTTTATGACATTCTGGTGAATGTTAAGCAGTTGCTTTTCAATTTTATTTGGCCTTAAGGATATGCTTGCATTGCAAGCAACTCAGACATAATTGCCTGGAGCTAATGCAGAAAATTCCTGGGATCATCAAACACAATGCAAAAATGTGAATTAACAGAACCTTTGAAAGAATGCTATCAGGTGACTTCGTAGGCCTTAGGAATATTTGAGTTGACCTCAAATATTTGAACTGACCTGGTATTTGTATGAGTGCATGATCATGATTATGTGACTACTTAACATAAAATGAAAATGTGGAGATTGACTCAGTGAGAATTAGAGAACTTTTAAAGCTTACAGGTGAACTCGGGGCCTTACCCATCCTAGGCAAGCATTTTACCATTGGGTTATACCCCCAGCCCCATTTTTTTAATTTTTTATTTTCCTACTAGGTCTTCTTCAATTGTGCAAGTGGTCTTTGGCCTCAAAGTTATAATCCTGTTTTAGCCTCCTAAATAGCTGGGATTGCAAGTATGCACCACAGTGAAGATAAATTTATGGAGCACTTTTACCTCCTTTACTGTGATGGTGCCCCCATTTTCTGAACACTCAGACTATTTCTCTAGAAAAATGCACATTCACAGTGAAAGTACAAGACTCTTACAGGTTATTTGGATAGTACATATGAAACATTTTGGATTGTACTCATAGTGTTAGTAAGTATGTGCTTAGATTCATGTGTAGCCAATGATATATCAAGAGGTAAAGCAGATAGAAGACCTAACTTATCATTTATTGGAGATTTTAAAGGCCAGTGCAGATCGGAGAGCCTACTAATGGAAAGAATGAATTCTCTACTCTTGGTGGTGTTAGGTGTCATCAAGTCAGGTCTGATTTATAGAGGACTTCATAGGGTTTTCAATGGCTGATTGTTTTTCCAGATTGCTTTGGGAGTGGATTACCATGTCCATTTCCTATTTTTGCTGTGCTGAAGATAGAACCTGAGTCCTCAGAGAGTATGGAGCAACATTCCACCAAATGAGCTAACCCCCAACACCCCTCTACTCTTAGGCTTTATTTATTATTCCTCTATCAATGCTGTACCATATGTGTGTGTGTGTGTGTGTGTGTGTGTGTGTGTGTTATATTTGAGGTAGTTTCTCAATATGTGGCACAAGCTGGCCTGGAATCCATAATATTCTTGCCTCTTCCTCCTGGGTGTTGAGATTATGAGCATGTGTCACCATGCCAGGCTCCATAATTCATATCTTAATCCCACATTCTTGACTCTAAATTCATATGTCACCAGAAATAATATAATATATATTTGAGACACAGACATGGAATTTCTAACTAAGCCTCAGGGTCCAAAAACATTGCAACATCAAACTTATAAATATCAAGTTCTGTTAAACATATAAAAGTAGAAAAGAAGAGGGATGTTAGAAGTCCAATCCAGGGACTTTGCAAGCAACAGTAAACTGATCCTGTCCTCATTCACAGATAAACACACCTATCTTTACTTTCAATGTTTTAAATGTTTTATTTATTTTTATTAATATTATGGGCTTATTCTGTTTCCATCAATTTTAAGGAGATTATAGAACCATTTAAAGTTTAGTATAATTCAATTTTGTTTCCAGTCCATAAGCATATGTATTCTATTTTATTGACATGATTGGATCTCTTGTTGGGATTATGGACTAGGACTTTGGAATTTCTACCTCCCACTTCACAAATGTTGTTGTTGTTATTAGGTGCCCTCGAGTTGGCATGCGACTCATAGCGACTGTAAGTACAACAGGCGAAACACTATTGTCAGTGCTTCCCTGCTGTTCACAGGGTTTTCAATGGCTGATTGATTTTTGGGAGTGGGTTGCCGGGTCCTTCTCCCTTACAAACATTAAACATAAGACAATACAATCTATGGGAAAGGAAAAGATAAGAATACATCTTATGCAAGTCTTACTAAATTAGAAGAACTTTATTTCTTTATTCTTGAATATTTTTCAAAGACACATGCATTACACAGAATTCTGGTTTTGCAGTTTTCTCAAGACCTATATCATATACAACTTGAAGCCATTGTGTTTTAATGTCAACTGTAAAGCTTCTTTCCAAATTAAAATGTCTGATAGCAATTGTATGTCTCATTGAATTAATATTTGAAGCAAATATTTATAGTTTTTCCAAAGAAATATGTCAAGGTCCTAATTCTTATTTCCTGACACATTAGGAGAAAAGCAGTATTATCCATTAAGGACAGGCAGATACAGGAAATGGTAACAAAACAATAGGAAATAGGCTCCTCCCCATCCCAATTACTCCATGTTTGATACATCCTTTATACAAATTTTACTCCAATGGTTCTTTCCAATCTAGAATCAGATGAGGATATATTTCCTTCTGTTTCTGTTAAAAATGTGATAAAAGTAGGAAAGAAGCTATGAGATGAGACCTTGAGACTTTACACTCCTTACATTTTTTTTGAATTAAGCCACAGTTAGGAAGGAGAATTTTTGACAGGTTTTCAATTGACTGAGCTTTGCTCAAGAATCTCTGCTACATGGGTGAGAGATTGCAAAAGAGGGGAGATGACTGGCTTCAGGAAATAGATGGTTTCTATCCATGGAAACACTTCTTGTAACGAAGTCTTGTGGTGTTTGACTGGTGTCACATCCTGCATATTTATAATTTGAGAGAAATTCTCTTTTGTGAGTTTTCTCCAGTGCATTGCATTATGAGAACAGGAATTAGCCTTGTGTACTCTCTCTCAACACCAAAGTTTTCCCACCATGGTAGTTATGAAAACAGCACTACTTAATATTTTCTTTGATTGAATATTCCATGGAGAGTCCTGGATGCATATTGCTTGGTTTTGTTCTTTTCAAACCCTTAGGCAAGAGACTGTTTGCTTCAATATTGAGGCAAGACCATGCTAAATATGGAATGTTGTTGTTGTTGTTAGGTGCCCTGGAGTCGGTATCTGACTCATAGCAACCCTGTGTACAACAGGCGAAACACTATTTTCAGTGCTTCTCTGCTGTTCATAGGGTTTGCAATGGCAGATTGATTTTTGGGAGTGGTTGCCAGGTCTGTCTCCCAAGCCTACAGAACCTGGTGTTCCTAGGTGGTCTCCCATCCAAGTACTAACCAGGCCCGACCCTGCTTAGCTTCTGAGATCTGATGGGATCAGATGCCACAGGGCTATGGCTGCAGGCTAAATATGGAATACAGAGTAGAAATTCTAATCTGTCAATTTAGATGACATTCACCTAGAGAAAATATTGGAATACTTTGGTCTTTCTCAAGGCATTTAAACAAGGTGCACATACTCTATTGACACTTTATATTTCCTTCTTCCTTAGGAGAAGTGTGAGATCCATTAAATAGATCCTGAGGAGAGATCAGAATCTGTTAATGGTAAATGCACTTAGGAAGATGAAAGAAATATGCATAAAAAATGTGGGACAGGAAAAGATGTTTGTTTTTGTGTTTTTCTGATCAATGTGGTTTAATCTCCCTCTTCTCTTGTAGTCCATTTTGATTGTACTGAGTTTCACATTCTCTTCCTTCTGCTGAGATTGTACTCCATTCTCTTCATTTGATAATTCCTACATATCTTGTGTGTCTTTGTGTACAACACATTTCCTGACACTGCACTGTGCAAATTGTGTCATTTCTCATTATTCTTTTTTCATTTGTAGACTTTGTTTCCTGCTCCTATTTGTGCCATTTTTGGTTTTAGACTGATCTATGTATTTTTGGCTTAATATTTGATTTTTTTTAAAATCCAGACTCTCATCACTAAGAAAACAAGAGGCATTCCTTGTCCTGTTCATTAGTGTTATCAATGGAAACTAATGCAGGCTTACCTCATTTTTCATCATATTATTTAAAACAAATAATGTACTACTTAGATAATATGGCATATTTTAACTAATATGTAATATACTTCCATTATTCTGAATTGAAATTAACATATAAAGAAGCCTACCTCCACACGGGCTGGGATTTAGCTCAGTTGGTAGAGCACTGCGCTGCAGTCTCTGAGGTCCCGAGTTCAATTCCCAGCACCACAAAAATGGGAGAAGGACCTGGCAATCCACTCCCAAGGCAATCCCGAAACAACCAATGAAAACCCTATGAGGGTTGCTATGAGTCAGATACCGACTCGATGGCACCTAACAACAACAACAACAACAATAACCTCCACACAGTGTTTTAAATATCAATATAATGATCAGCTGTAATAAAAAAAGGAGAATGGTTCTAATAAAATATCATGCATTCGGTATAGACATGGTCACACCTGACTTCATGAGAAGATCTGAAAAAGTAGATAGGTACATGCATACCTGTACTCATGGCTTTACTTGTGTATGGCCTCTGTATGTGCAGAAAACCATGTTTTGTTGACTCAAATGCAATGGCATAGTCACTGAAATGAGATTTTCCAAAATTGTGGTCACATTTTGATAAAATTCTGAACCAAGCCATGTAAAATATTGCTTCAGTTAATGTTATTTTCACCCAGAGTTCAGTATCAAAACTATGTAAATCTTCTTTATATAATATATAAACCATAGATAGAAGTTGTAGCCTCTCTGATTTATAAACCAAATTCTTACCCACATTAAAATGCAATGGGATATTGGAAAAGCCATGAAAGGTTGGGACAATTAGTCACTCTTGGAACTGTCCTGAATATTACAGCATGTATACCATTTGGGGATACTGCTGCATCAATACCAAGAGCTCCCACAGTTATTGTAACAACCAAAATGACTCAAACTAAATTCTGAAGTTTCCATCCAATCTTCCAAAGCAACACCGCTTTTGAGAACTTCTGGACATGCCTATTAAAGGTGAAAAAATTCTCTCTTTTTTTTTTTTGCAGTACTAGTTGTGGAACCCAGGGTCTTGCGCCTGCGTGCTTTGCAAGTGCTGGACCACTGAGCTGTGCCCCCAGCCCTTTTTTTTTAACTATTTTGAGACAGAGTCTTGCTAAGTTACGCAGACTGACTCTGATCTCGAACTTGTGATCCTCCCACCTCCACCTCCTAAGCCGCTAGGATTACAGGCATGCTCCACTGCGCCCAGCAAAAATTCTTAAATGAATGAATAATTTTGTATCACTCTATGTATTTCTGGCTATGTCTTTCCTTTTTGAATATTTCTGACTCTACACCTAGTATTGCATTTTGCTTATGGAAAACACTCAATAATTATTCATTTTAATAAAAATTGAATAATAGAGTTGGCATATGTGCCAAAGATAATTGTCAGAGTCCCCCTCTGCTGTTCTCCTTCACAGACCTAGTTTTTCTGTCTGCTTCAGGAATTATGTTTTCTTTTTGCAGAACTGGCAAGGGTTGTTGGACTCAGAGACTCACACATGCTAGGCAAGTGCTCTACCACAGGGGCAATACCCTCAACTCCCTTCTTATTTGCTGTTTTGAAACAGAGTCTTGCCAAATTGCACAGGCTGCCTCTGATCTTGAACTTGCAATCTTTCTGCCTCAGCTTCTGTAGTCTCTGGGTTTAGAAGCATGTATTGTAATGCCTGGCTGCTTCAGGATATTCCCATTTTTAATTCCCTTGGCCTCCACCAGGGAAAGTGATGTGGACAATGGCTGTCATCCAGTTTTTGCTTATCTGACCCAGCCTTATTATCTCCATGCTAATCTACCCTATGATGATGAGCCACTGCTTTCATTAAGAAGCTGGAGGATGGGGTTAGGGATACAGCTCAGTAGTAGAATTCTTACCTAGCATGTACAAGTTCCTGGAGTTCAATCTCTAGCAGTGGGGGTCGGGGGAGAAGAAAAGTTTAGGGGATAGACTTTCCTTGAAGTCTGTCTGTCTGTGCCCATACTTTTCTCATGTTTCTTCTCACCTTCTCATTACACATTTTTTCACATTTAAGCATTAATCTCTCATTATAGTGATTTTTCTATCAGTGGATCCAAACTTTACCAGGCCTGGGACAAGATTTGTGAATGATGAAAATAACAATGCATCATATGGGGAAGGATTATCTGAATTATTTTTCTGTGCCTATAATAATGGTAAGTTATAATTAATTTTGATACTGTGTCACTTGGTATTTGAAAGCAAAATTTTAAAAGGAATTGGAGTGGTTTGTGCTAGTGCCAATTCACTGGGCTAGGAGTGAGAGTGCCTAGACTTTATACTGACTTTAGTAACTGTGCTATCTCAAACCAAACAGTTAACCTGTTTTTTGCAAATTATATTTCCCTTGTGAGGCTAAATTAATGTTTGTAAACAGAACTGAGAACAAGCTATTTCAATAGAAGATGTTTCAGAAATGCAAAATGTTGTTGTTACGATTTGTGCTTATGTAGATACATCTTCACTTTCAGCACTGGCCCATGATTGTTCAGGGATGGCTAAACCTCAGACTGAAAGTTTAGATGCTGGGATGAGGTTATTTTCATAGTTTCTTGAGTCTAAGGACCTTAAAATATTCAGCCCCAAATGCAAATACAAATTGGGAAACAAATTGATATCCAAATGCACTGTCACCTGACTTGTAGCAGGCAGATGGTAGGGACAGAACTGCTTGTTCTGTTTGCTTTCTGGCTACCTGGTGAGCAAGCTGGAAAAGTAATGAGAAAAGCTGCAATTCTAGAATGGCTTGAACATGCAAAATCATAATGACAAGTTAAATCCACTTAAATCAAGTTCATTTTATAATTTAGGGTGCTTTATATCCATGAAAATAGGGAAACTTGATTTTTTTCTTCTCTAATCCTCTTACAGCACCTGCTGCCTTTATCACTCATCATTTATCATGGCACTTAATCATATCTCCCTTGTGTTGTTACCTGTTTTATGGGCATGTATCTTTTCTTTCTAATTAGATTACAAATTCCCGTGAGATAATGAAATTTTTGTTAAAAAATTCTCCCTGTCCATCTTTTTATGACCCATAGTTAGTAATTTACATATAATTGTAACATAATATAAAATAATGAAATATATCATGGCAAATAATATTAAAGCTGCATGTTAAATTCACTTAGTAATTTCCATTTGAATAAAATCTTCATATACATTATCCTGGTCCTATACATGGTCCTTTACCGTGGCTCACTTTGCAAAAATCAGGTGAAAACATAAATTTCAAAGAATAACTAGTATCACACCTAGTCACTTCATTAGCATTAGATAATGCTAGTGTTTACATTTTGATAGTCCTCATTCATTTGAAGGCGAGTTACATTTCAGAAGAAATGTTTCGAGAAATTGTTTTTACCACCTTGTTCTTTGACACTGGATTCTAAAACACCAAAGGCATGTGTTCAGCTCTTTTATCAACAGAATGCCTTGCAGAGAAAAGGTTCCATACTATATATGCTAACCTTTTCCAGCAAAAACATAGTAACAAGAGTATAGGAACTAGGCCTGTAAGAAAAAAAAAACAAAACTGTACTAACATTAGTCACTCTCGTTTTAATCTGGTTGCGTGTAACCCATCTATCTCAGCTAATTATCCATCTGCCTGCATGGACACATTGAATGGAAAATTCACATTAGTCTGCTCTTACAGGTATCACTATAATTATGTTATAAGGCCACCACATTCTGTACCAGAGATCAGCAATTTCTGAAGTGTGTTTCAAACAACACTCTTTGTGTAGGAGGTTAATAGGTAGCACTAGGAGAACAGCTTTTTATGGTCAAAGATATTTGGAACAGTTCTGGGCTTTGGGCTAAGCTAAATATTAAACAGTTTCTTTGGCTGTGAGGCTTCTTAGAGCCTATGATGTATTAATGTATTATTAAAATCTCTACAAGGACCATATATTATACAGTGATTTCCCAAACTCAATCACAAGAAAATTTTCCAGAACATCCTGTGGGACTGATACTCTTTAGAATATACTTTAAGGAATATTTTAATAGATTCATTGCTGATTATCTCTTCCCAATTATATTTTGGCAAATCTAACCATATTAATAAACAAATGAAGTCTAAGCATGATTCTTAATTGTAAACTAATAAGAAAGTACATTTATTTTTAATAAACCAGAGAAATTGCCAACCTTATATATAATTCTAGGATTATTTCCTTTTGCAGTGATAATGATCATTCCCTGACTATTTTTTTTGACAAGTCCATGTCATCATCCCCAAAATAACCTCAGATATCATTCATTATCATGGAATTCTAGGTAGCAGCGAGTTAAAAATTTGCTGTTGATTTTTTTTTTTTTTCTGTACTAAGTAGGATAGGTGAAACTAGTTTGATTCTCTAGGCCAGGATTTTGTAGAATTGCATGGTGCTTCAGGATAAGTACCAATTTTTAGTTTATAGAGCTACAATTTTGAGTTGGATCAGTGTCCTCCCTAACTTACATCCTGAAAACTATAGTTTAGATTTTTTTAAAAAGTCCCATCTCAACTTATTTCTCTCTTTGTCATAATAATAGAGTGAAGAATGTGAAATTGTATTTCCTGAGAGGTAGACCCAAACTGCCTATTCCACAAAAATTATAAGTTTTGAATGAAAGGAAAAAGAACCTAAATGTATTGATTACATGCAATGTAGTGATCACACATAATCATCAGAACAAGCCTATAAAACTCTCATGCTTATGTTTGAATTGTAAGTGAAAAAACCAAACTAGGCTCCCCACCTCAACAGCCAGGAAATGGCAGAAGTGGGATATTAATTCATATAGATCAGATTCCCATGTTCAACTCTTTTCTTTAGGTCCTATTATTTTCCAAACAAAACTTACAGTCTTTTATAATATATTTCTTTCATTAAAGCACCCCACTTTTTTATTTGCTTTTACAAAGTAAGTCTATTGGTTTTCAACTTGAAGAATAGGTTTACTATATTTACAGTTACTGTAATGCATGCATGGTTAAGGATGTCTTCAGCTTCCAGTCCAAGACAACACAGTAGCTTAAAGAAATAGGAGCTGTAAGTTTTAAAGTCACACATAAAGAGGCTGTTGCTGGAAAATACTGGAGCTTGTATACTTTCTATTTTCCTATCCTTTTTGTTCATGTTATTTGTCTAAAAATTGCTATAGGATTTTCAGTTATCACATCCGCTTTAAAAGCAGATGAAGATGGTGGTGCAGGAAGGTGTGGTAGGTATTTTTAATAAGGTGATTCCTATCCTTTGTTCAGCAAAACCCAAAGATTTTGCAAAGTCAATGAAAGACATCTACTTACTTCTCTGTGCCTCAAATTCAGTTGTATGGTCACACAACACAGTGAGACTATGCCTGGGCAGTTGAAGGTCTTTCCTGCACATGAACAAAGTTTTCCTAGAAAGAATAAGGAATAGATACTCTGTAGGTTGATAAGTGTCTGTTCCAATATGTCACATTACCTTATCAGCTTCAATTCACATTTCTATCTCACTTTCATTAAGTGCATTGATTGGTTGTGATGAATGAGGTTTCATTATTTCAGGATTTGTGGAGATTATTTCTCAGGACAAAAGGAAGGTGAGGTTTTGCTTTAATATTCACTGTAAATAGGATTCTAGATATAGATAACATTTAGGTTGAATCATTTATCAGTTAAGAAAGTGAGATGTCCTAGATATATTGTCAAGATGTGACAACATTTTCTTATATAATAATGTGAGTGATAAAATTTCTTACTTTGTTCTGGGTGGAGTCTGTAAGTTAAGACTTGGGGCTGATGGTAGGAAAGGTCATAAAATGAAAGTGAGCTTTATAGGTTTTAGAAGACAATTTAAAATGCACATACTCTTTGACTCAGGAGATGTATTCAAGTGTATTCAAAAATATCTGTAGTTGTACAAAATTATAAACAATACAAAGAAAGATACATTAATGTTAAGCAGGGTCGGGCCTGGTTAGTTCTTGGATGGGAGACTGCCTAGGAATACCAGATACTGTATGCTTGGGAGAAGGACGCAGCAAGCCACTCCCAAAAATCAATCCATCATTGAAAACCTTATGAATAGCAGACAAGCACCGAGATAATAGTGTTTTACCTGTTGTACATAGTGTCACTATGAGTCAGGTACCGATGTGAAGACACCTAATAACAACATACATTAATGTATGTTTTTGTAGCAGTGAAAACTGAAAACACATAAAGTCTTTGCCCATTAACATTTTAAACATTTCCATGTTGCCTCAATGTCTATATTGCTTGCATTTTTATAGTGAACATGACTTACATTCACAATAAAACAACACAATAGCAGTGAGGCCTTGGAAAGCACATTTAACCTTTCTGAAACAGTTTCCTCATCTATTTTGAGCATGTAGAGAAACTGGTCTCATCTGGAACATGGATGTATTAGTTTGCCAAGGCTATAACAAAATGCCAGAGGCTGGTGGTTTTAAATCAATAAAATTAATTTTCTCACAGTTATAAAGACTGAAAGTCCAAGATCAAGGTGCTGACATATTTGGTTTCTTTTGTGGCTGCTCTCTATGGCTTGCAGATGGTCATTTTCTTCTGGTAGCCTCACATTATCTTTCTTCTCTGTCTCTGTCTCTGTCTCTCTTTGTATATATGTGTGTGTGTGCACCTGTATTGCTAATTCCTTATAAGGATAACAGGTCTCCTTGAGTAGGACCATTCCTTTAGGACCTTATTTAAACTTTAAATACTCTAGGAGAAACTGAGTTCATCTTTCCCCCTCAAGTTTGCCCTCCTAAGTCAAAACAAGGGATTTGACTATGAAATTAGAACAAAGCTAGGATAGATAAAGCAATTCATTTATAAGTGCACTGGTTCTTAATGTATAGCTGGCAGCCACTAAAGTTTGAGCGATCTGGATTTATTTGAATTAGATTGAAATGAGTGGATCAACTAAATCAGAAAGTACTTTTGAATTTGAGAGCAATATGGTCCATCATCATTTTTTGAATTGAATTTAGATAGCTTCTTTCTAGATCAATAGGGGCCTCAGTGTTCATTTAAAGTTTGCAGTAACTGCCTCTATTATCTGAGACAAGGACAGATGGGACATGGACCCCTTTTTCTGAGTCTCAATCACAACTCCTATACCAGAAACAAGAATATATTTTACTAGATAAAAGCATGCCTTTAACCCCTTGAAGCTTTATCACAGATCCTTTCTCATCTCACATCTACTATTTCCTTTGCTTTTTCATAGCTCTCCACATTACCCCAGTGTAACTCTTTCCACATTTTCAGTGGTTCTGCTTAGGCCCTCTAGAAACCTTGTCTTCTTATAAACTAAACCTATCATATTGTCAGTATTTTAAGAGGACTCTTTGCATTCCTGAGTCTCTCTTCTTAAATCTGGGCACTCTTGCATACAGAAATTGCCTTATATTCCCTTACATAAGGGACCATTGATGTATGGTCTTATGCTTTCCAACCATTGTCTCCATTATCCTGTTCAGTGTAGTCCTTCGAGTTTCATTCCATCTGACTTCTTTCCTCAGGCCTACCATCTATGGGTCTTCTCATGGCTTGTCCCAATATTGACCTTGGGTCCAAACTCAGTATTTTGTTTTCTCCTTTCATTGAGAGGATAAATCATATTTGGACAGTCCTTACAATACACTACCTTATACAACTATGATTTTTTCAGTCCTACATTCATCTCTTCAGCTTCACTACATGCATCCATTCCTGGGTCCCTTAGTTAGAAATACTAAACTCCATATTACATTCTGACCACAGTCTCCTTCCATCTCTTTCACTTTCTCTTATTCCCATTATTTTTATTTGATCTCATAGACAAAGGTCTTTCACTATGCTCACTTTCTCATTATATCAGCTACTTAAGACGTTTCCACTTCCTCTTCCAAGCTCATGCCTTTTGAATGGCTCATCAAAGCATTCTTGGATTGTATTGGTTCTCTTGTACCTTCTATAATATCTATCAATAAAATCTTATTCCTTAATAAATTCTACAATCCATTTTTACACAAACTACATCACTTCATCTTCATAACCTCTATAAGGAAAACAAGACATTAGCTATTTTTCTGCCTTACAGCTTTGGAATCAAAAGGCCAGCAAGGTTAGATCACGTGTCCAAGCACACACCGGTGGCACATAGATAAGCACAGAGCAAAGCACAAATCTTGTAATTCTGCCACTAAAGCATTTTTATCTGAACTAGTGGTTTTAAAGTTATAGTTTTTAAACACATTCCACACCCCCCACAAATTGATGTCTGGAAATATAAAAGATTTAAGCAGTTATTTTGTTCATTTGTTTTCCCAGGTTGATTTCGAAGGGATAGGAGTCCTATCTGTTGAGATTCCTATTTCTATGCAAGTTTGCTTGCCCCAAAGGTACCCAAGAGTTTTATGAAAGAAACACATTTTGGATAATTTTGTTTTGGTATACTTCAAGTAGCTTCAGTTCTCAGAAGAAATTTATATCAATATATAGTGATTATGCAAAGCTTATTTTAACAAGCAGAAAGAAAAACAAATTCTGAAGAGAGTGCCTCTGAGTGGAGAACTAAAAACAGTTTGATTTCTTAGGGATTGGCCCTGGAACCTGTCTTATTTAACATTTTCATAAATGATTTGGAAAAGGGAATGCATGGTGAATTATCCAAGTTTGCAGATGACACTAAGCTCTTCCAGGTAGTGAAATGCCAAGCAGATGGAGATAAACTAGAGGGAGAAGTTGCCAGCCTGTGTGAGTGGGCAGAAGAGTGGTAGATGATATTCAGTGTGGGCAATAAAAGGTAATTCACTTAGGAAAAATAATAAAAAGCTGTGCTTATACAAAAATAAATCAAGTTATCCACTATTCCCATAAAAGATAACACACATTTTTATAAATAATTCTTTGAGATTATGCTTCAGTATACTGAGAAGATAGAAGAAGATTTGAAAATAAGCACACAATAACATTAATCTTAAATTAAGTAACATGTCATAACATGGGATATTTACTTCATTTATCAAATAATACTAATTGAGTGATTCTGTGTCAAACTGTCTTCTGGGCATTGAAATGTATTTGGCTTTTGCATCTCAAATGACAAAACAAGAAAATCTATAAAATATTTACAGAAAGCTAATGAAGATAGACTACAAAGTAGATAGCAATTATCAAGCTTAAAACAAACACAAATAGCACATAAAAATTTTGTATGTTCAAAACTTTACTTCATTTGATATTACAATTACCTAGAGGTACTACTGCAGCATTTTTACTAGCATATTTGCAGATGAGAAATTACTGGATGAGATGGTTTGAATGACTTTCCAAAGTTCACAAAATAATAGAGGCTAAAAAGTCAAGGAAGGCCTGTTTGACTCCAAGTTTTGTTCATTTCCACAACACTACAGAGCTTTACCATCCAGAGGTAAATAAAAGAATTTGTTACATCTAAAGTTGGAACTACTGGAAATGTAATTAGGTTCTAGCAAACAGATAATGGATAGTTATGTAAACTGTAGATGAAACCAATATTAACCAAAATGTCTGCAACTATGCAGTATCTTCTATATTTTATTCAATGTGTTTTTTAAAAATAGTATATGACGTTGAATTATGATTAGGTTGTAAACTGTCATCCACAACATATATGTCAAATATAGGAATCCATAGTAGTGGCAGATGCAAAAGAAAAATACACAACTTGTGGTGTCCAATGAGGGAGAAAAACCTGCCTACTTCCTAGGCTAGCACTCTGCATGACTGTTACACAATGCAACTATTGAAGCTCTGCACTTTAGTCATAAGTGAGTGAAGGATCTGCAGTTCAGAGAACAATGAAAACAGAAAATCTCAGCATATAAGGTTGCTGTTGTTGTTAGGTGCCATGGAGTTGGTGTCCGACTCATAGTGACCCTACATACAACAGACGAATTGCTATTGTTAGTGTTTCTCTGCTATTAATAGGGTTTTCAATGGAGCATTGATTTTTGGGAGTGAGTTTCTTGGTCCTTCTCCCAAGCCTATAGTATCTGATGTTCCCAGGCTGTCTAACCATGCCTGACCCTGCTTAGCTTCCGAGATCTGACGGGATCAGACACCACAGTGCCATGGCTACAGGCAGCATATAAGGTAGGCAGTGTTTAAGGGAAAAAGAAACTTAGAGGTAAACCAAGTGAAAACCCACAGAGCAAAGGTTGGGAGGGATGATACAGAACATGAAGAAAATAAGATTGTGATAAAGTCAGGTTGTAGTCCTACTATTTTTTCTGCTACATTATTCTGGAAGTCAAGTCATTACACTTCAGAATTCTTACCCTGTTTTTTATAGTTACTTAAGTTTATACTCAGGATTTCTTCTTTTTGAAAGGAAAAGGACCTAGTGGGAAGAGAGAGAAGTACCATATATATATGTTTGAATGTCATAATAAAATCCATTGATTTGTGAAATTAATATACTTTAATGGAAAAATAGTTATGAGAAATATACATGTATTCCTCATGCCTTAGATGTTTTGCTACATTTGAACTTGTTTTTATTGCATCAACTACTTAAACAATACCCTCCTCCCCTTCTCATTCCTGCCTGTGGCCTCTGCTCCAGTAAATCCTTGCACATGGAATGCACTTCTCCATAAGCTTTAATTCATCAAAGCTACCCATCCCTCAAGATTGAATCAAGTCGCTCTGATCTGCTCTTATTCATTTTCTCACTCATCAGTTTTATACCTAATTTAGTAAATATCTATGATATTGAGGGAATTTTGTTTATTCTCATATAGCTATAGTACATATGCAGTAGTTCAAACCATTTTAGAGAGGATTATTTGTGCATTGGTCTTGCCATAGCAGAAGACTGTGGAATGTAAATTACCTGAGAAAAACTATGCTTTTGAATTTTTAAACCTATCTTGTCCATGGTGCTGAAATGTAGTAACATCTTTAGCTTGGTTGGCTGCCTCATAGATTAAATTTTTTTAAAAAAGAGAATTTTGTGTGTGTCTGTGTGTCTGTGTGTGTGTGCATGTGCACATGTGTGCATGCCCATACACATGTATGTCTCCTACCTTAAAGTTAAGAATAGCTATGTATTTTGTTTTTCTGAAGAATTACCTTTTACTCTGCAAATGAGCATTCGCAAATTCAAAGGACACCCAAAGCAATTAATAAATAAAAGATTTCAAGCAGAGCTTGATAGTGCTGTTTCCAGATCTGAGTTTTATACCTATTACAGTACTGTTCAAGTTTTCCACTGAAAACTATCATTTAATTTTAGCTGTTTTTTTAACTTCACCATGCAAATCTTCCCTCTTAAATAATCACTTTCACATCTTGTTCTTCGTTTGTATTCAAAACTTTTTGTAACTTATGAATAGATTTGGACTTTTTCCTAGAAAAATCCTGTTGTGATAAGTGGGTGTCATAGCACCTGGTGCTGGTCATTTAAAATGTAAAACCAAGAAACTTGTATAACTATCAGTATTTTTTATGCAAGTTCATAAGATAATCACAGATGATAAACAGTAACAACAACAAAAATGGTAGTGCAATGCAAGGCTTAGCAAATAAGGAAGGATTTAGGGAGGTTTGTGAAATGGAAAGAGAGGCAATAGATAAAAACAGATGTAAGTATACATCTTGGACCACAAACAAACAGATACTTCTATAGCACTCCTGTGAGCAGATTTTATAAAAGTAGTCCTTTGGAAAAGTATTGCTAATCAGTAATAAGAAGCTTGAACTGTGGTATGAGAATTCAAACCAGTTTCTCAGGGAAAGAAGTGAAGTGTGAGCACACCCCTGTCTCCACTGTACAGGGTGTCTATGCTTACTGTATTCAGCCCTCATCCTCCACAGTGCCTGACATGGAGTGGCTATTAAGTAGAAATTATTGAATTAAACTAGTTTGGCGTTCATGGATTAATTTAACAGAAAAATTAGCTGTTACCTTAACTGAAAACAGAGGTTTTAGAGAAGACTACAAGCCTAGAATAGAAGTTAGAATTGATGGCTCAGTGAGCTGGGACAGCAGAAAAGCTCTGGTCAGTGTGTTTGGTCAGGACAAAGAAGCAGTGAACAGAGGATGACCATGGAAAGAAGTTAGAGGGGGTCTTAGGCATGATTATTCTTGATTTAGTAATTTTATACAGGGTCAGGACTCATTGACTATATGCTTGGTAAACAAACTCAGTAATTGTGTTTCTAACATTCTGCCTTTCCTTTGCTCTCAAATTTCACTTTCAAAAATCCATCCAATTATTTCCCCTAGTTTAAGCTATTGTGCTATGTTCAATAATTCTAGCAGGGGACTCCTAATTTGTAAATGTTCAGTTGTTCCAAGTGTTTTCTTACCAGCCTTTCATCAATAGCTATTTTAGCAGTGTCTTCATTACTTCCTAATTGTCTGCTGGTTTTGGTGTACTGCTGAAAAAATGAATTCAGTATTTTAGCCATTGTTGAGTAGTCATTGATTTCATGCCTGCCACATTTATCTAGGATCTATTTTCTCTATTTTTTATTGAAAATTTTTACATATTCTTAGTTCTGTTATTTCTGATCCCTTTGGATAGTACAAATGCCTCTATTTTTTGTGACCATTATCTGCTTTCAGCTGGGAGAAACTGATTCAGACTCTTCTATAATAAACCATTGTATTTCATTAAAGCTAAATAATAATACATAATTATGGTAATATAGAGAAAGAGGAGAGAGTTTCCTGCCCTTGCAATGGTCACAGTCTAAAAGTGGTAAGAGAACACAGACCCACATGACTGAAATATGCCTACTGTTAATTGAGGCTATCTGATAAACACTAAGAAGTCAGAGATCTGGGGAGGAGGGATTGACAATATGAATTGAATGGTTTTAGTGACTGGAGACAGATTTACTTGGGAATATCTTCATGGAACAAGTAAGTCTTGATAAAAGCAAGTGAGAAGGTTAAGACAATGGATATGGACTAGGGGTTTTTGCTCAGTGGTAGAGCAGTTGTCTAGCATTCATGAGGCTCTGGGTTTGATCCCCAGCTCCACAAAGGGAAAGAAAGAAAAGAAAAGAAAAGAAAAGAAAAGAAAAGAAAAGAAAAGAAAAGGACTACTGCCATAACATTTGCATGTTTCAAAATGTCTAAGGACTTGAATCACAAAGTAATAGTCTAGAAACTTCTTGGGCAGTAAAAAGAGGAAATGGGAGATCTGATACCAGAATTACAATATGTTTTTATTTGGTTATTCAAATATATATTTTAAAATGTTTTAAACATGTTAATGCACAACTTATTAGATCAGTTTTTTGTTCCCTACAGTTGTTCATTAGGATGAGAATAGGAAGGGGTTCAATATTTTTTTCTATCTAGCATCTTTCATTGTGTCTACATGGACTTAGAATGGAACATAAGGACACTTTACTAAGAAGCAAATGGCAGATGTTGTTGTTGTTAGGGGCCGTCAAGTCAGTGTCCGACTCATAGCGGCCCTATGTACAACAGATGTACAACTATGTACAACTATTGTTGTGCTTCTCTGCTTTTCATAGGGTTCTCAATGGCTGTTCTTTTGGGAGTGGATTGCTGGGTCCTTTTTCCAAGCCTACTGTACCTGGTGTTCCCAGGCAGTCTTCAATCCAAGTACTAACCAGGTCCAACCCTACTTAATTTCTGAGATCTGACAGGATCAGATGCTACAGAGCTAGAGCTGCAGGCCATGGTAGATATTACATAGCTTTTAATATTGACATAATGTATTATATCAAGTCCAACCACCTATGCAAATTTTCTAGAGTATATGGCATAGGGCTCCTTCATACCTTTACAATTCAATTTTTTGTTTCCTTTTAAAATGAACCTCAGTTAATCCACATGCCCCTGAATGTACATTGTGGGTGGCAAAAGTGTATATACATTTTAAGTGATGTTATCTGTGTATTCTCAAAGTCAAATTGAATTATAATTGCAGTGTGTAACATGATGCCTACTCAAAAGATGACCTTGATCAAATGAATACTAGTAGTAGCATGCATTCTTAAGAACCAAACTGGAAAGTGTTCATTCCCAAGATGTATATGCATGTTTTATGGTACTCTGTGTATTATTACCACAGTTTTTTCCCTTAGGCTATTCCTCTTCATTTTTTGAAGCCTTCTGCATTCTTTAGGTTTAAATTCATGCCTTTTTGCTTCAACACTCCTTTCCTTAATATTCTAACTGTTCTCTTAAAATTATTTGTAAGAGTTACTGCCATATACAATAGTTTTACATTTAGTGCAGGCTGTTGATTTGGTATTGTTTTTATAAATAAAGTCTTTAAAAACTTGTATATGTCATAGTGACAGGCAGGGGCAAAAATATAAGAGGTTTCTTTCTTTCTTATTTCTTTTCTTTCTTTCTTTTCTTTTTTAATTTTTTATTTTTATTTTTTTATTTTTTGCAGCACAGAGGAGCAAAACAGTGTCTCATGCAGGCTAGCTGTAGTGTTGTACCACTGAGCCACACCTCCAGCCCTTTTTTATTTTTTATTTTGAGACAATGTCTTGCTAATTTGTGCAGGCTGCCTCTGTCCTCAAACTCTTGACTCTCCTCCCTCAGCCTTCTTAATTGCTGGGATTATAGGCATGTGTCATCACACAGAGCTTATAATGAATTCTAATAAATGTTTGTGGATTGACCAATTGAAAAGTAATAGTTCCTCCATGTTATGGAGGTAAAAAGAAGGCAGAGGCATGAGACTTTTTAGATTCTGAAAATAAAGATTTTACTTATTAACTAAATACTAAGCCAAAGCCACATTATTTCCATGGAGTCTGGATAATCAACTATATCTTAGTGAACATAAAATGCTAGTCACTTCTAAAATCCTCTTACCACAATGAGGTTCTATTCTCTTTCCTGAAGGCTTATAGCATTGTCTTTTATTGATTTCTGCCTGCAACAACCCAATGTTTTCTTGGCATTAAATAATAACAATGACAGCAACAGATAACAAAGTGATCCATCCCTTTTAGAGTCAGAATACTCTGAAGGGAATTCAGTCATTTGTCTCATGGCTTACTGGTACAGTGACCATAGAAGTTATTGTTTAAGCTGAGACATTTCTGAGAATGAAATTGAATTTTATTAGCAATTACCCCAGAACCCTGAATATAAACTAGGACTATCCATGCAAAAGTAAAGCATATAATTATCCTATATATTAGGATTCCAAAATTTGCTTATGTTGTCAGTAGGACTATCCCTGAAGAACTAAAGGTTAATATAATTATCCTATAGATTAGAATTCCAGAATTTGCTTGTGGAGTAATAAGAAAGGTAATTAAGGTCAAGTAGAACCCATTTTGGCCACTTAGTTCCTTTTCTTTCTCATTTCAAAATCCATTCATTAGTGGCTTCATGGTTGGCATTAGGAATTCCACATATAAAGAATTTCACTCAGTAGAATGGCAGTACATACCTTTATTTTACTTCTTCCAGCTTGTAAAATAGTACTTTCTAATATTGTATACAAGACATCTTTCCTTCTTTCCATTATAAACTTCAAACAAGGCTGATTTTTATTAATTTTTTAGTGATACCAGTATCATTATTCATAATTCAAGACTTCAGTATTTGGTTTTTGCCTATACCAGGTTCAAAGCCCATGATACATGACTCTCGTGTTACCTGGGAGTTACATAGTACTTATAGAGCTGCATAAATCCTCTAAATAGTATAATAGAATAAATAGTATAAGTAGGATTATTATAACAATGTATTTATACCAGAGAAATTTTGCTGAATTAAGTATTTAGCAATTGGAACTTGGAATGGTCACATTTACAAACTCTTTTTGAATGAAGAGGAATCTTATCATATACAGAAGGCATGGTTTTTGTGACTAGTTAGGCTTAACACCTGATAATCAACTCTACCCCTTCAATATTCAATATAATTAAAATTATAATAAATGTAGGAATTGTTTATAATAGTAGTTTGCCTATCCCTTGAATATTATAAGAACTATGGGAGAAGCAAAGGAGTTGTGAATTTATAAACTAGATACATTATTTGAAAATACCCCAGAATTAGCTAATTATCTCAATTGAGATGAAATCATATTTTATGGGTATCATTTTCCAAAAACAATTGTTTAATAGAGTTTGTGGGAAGTGCTCTTAATTTAAAGTCATGTCCTTATTTAGTATGCAAGGGCATCATAGAGTCATGCATTGAATGAGAAATGGAGCCCAGGAATGTCAAGTGGACTTATAGAAACAACTTAGTAGTCACACAGGGGCATTGAAGTATCTTTTATCTTAGTGATCTGTGATAGAATAGGGAATATTATATGTGATATATAGAGAAGACTTAATTAGTGTTTGCCCAGGTACTTAGACTTCCTCTTCCTTTAGGAAAGATTTCCTTTGCTCTAATATTGGAGGGAGAAATATCAGTCCCTTGACCTAAGTCATCCTTTAAATCTGTGTAGGAGATCACTTCCCTTGGCACTCTGTGGTGGTCTTGCTGGGACTCTCATCTGTAGCCTTGTTTCTAGTGCCCTACTCTTGACCCTAGACTTCTGTCTTCTTTCAAATAAACCAGCACCGAATCACATAGTTTTCATGAAGAAGAACCTCATTTTCACAAACTCATCATTGTCGTCACCTAGTTTGCTTAATTAAGTAATTTGTTGACATAAACAGGATCTTTGGCCCAACAGAAGCTATAACAGATGGCATCCAAAACCCAAATAATCATTAACCTGTCCCATGGAAGGTGTGGAGCAGCATGTTTAGAAATAACTATGGTTATAAGATAGTTCCTTATAAATGTCTGGGAAGTGCATTCTTCAGACATGTGCACGTTAAGGGGATGGAAAGGATGAACAGTGAGGTCAAAAAGGACAACTAGAACATTACAGCATGAGTGACAGGCTAGGAGTTCTCAAGATATTAAAGTGACTAATTTAACATTTTATAGCATAAGGTTAAAATATATTATAATATCAAAAGTAAAGAACTTATATTTCCAATATGATGGATGTTATCTTCAACAAAATTCAATAATTATATAAGTCAATGATTATATATTTCACATTGATTTATAACATTTAACATTTATAATACTTAAACATAAATATATTTACACATATATTAATATTTTATATCTACAGACCTTGTAAAGCCAAATGTGAACTGATTTTTAGTTACTTACATAGTGCTTATTCCTGTCAAGATTTTTCACCATTCTATTTTCTTTCTCATTTTGATTTGTAAAATTCTATATTTGATTTTCTTCTGAAAGATGCTGTGAAAGTCAGCCATGGTTGTCTAAACTTAGGCTAATATTTGTATAAACAGGTATAATAAATTAAGAAAAACATCAACTCTAGGTCAAGCCTTATTGTGACAAATACTGTGTTACTACACAATATTTTGTTCAATTTTTGTCATTTTGTACTATCATTAAACTGTTATAGTAACCTTTTCTTTTAGGTATTAAATATATAGAATTTATAGAGTCCTCTCATACCCCCCCCCAAAAAAAGTCATCTAAAAAAGAGTTCCTATGCATCTCTCTAAAAAGAACACACTGGTTCAGCACCTACATCTAGGTTTTTTTTTTTTTTTTTTTTTAATCCACTTTGAGTTGATTTTTGAATAGGGTAAGAGATAGGGGTCAAACTTCAATCTTCACATGAATGTCCAGTTTTCCCAGCACTATTCATTAGTCTGTCCTTTATCCAATGTATAGTTTTGATGACTTTATTGAGAAACAGTTGTAGATGTGTGAATTTATTTCTGGCCTCTCCATTGTGTTCCACTAGTCAATGTGTTAATTTTTATGCCTGGACTGTGTTGTTTTAGTATTATAGTATGTCTTGAGATCAGGTATTATGATGCCTTGTTGGCTTATTCTTGTTGTTCAAGATTGTTTTAGCTATTTGAGGTCTTTTGTGCTTCCATATGAATTTCAGAATTGTGTTTTCTAGTTCTGTGAAGAATGTCATTAGCATCTTTATGGAGATAACATTGAAACTGTCAGTTGTTTGGGGTAGTATGGACATGTGAACAACACTGATTCTTTCATGAACATAGGAAATCTTTCCTTTTTTGTGTGTTCCCTCCAATGCCTTTCATCAGTGTTTTAGAGTTCTTCCACTTTATTGGTTAAATTCTTTCCTAGGTACCTTTGTAGATATTGTGAATGTGATTACTTTCATAATTTTTCCTCAGTGTATCTGTTATTGCTATATAGAAATGCAACTGATATTTGTTTGCAGATTTTCTATCCTACAACATTACCAAATTCAGTTATTGGCTCCAGTAGTCTTTTGGTAGAATTTTTAGGTTTTTTGATGTATAGAATCATTTCACCTGTGAAAAGAATATCTTTACCTTTCTTCCTTTCTCTTGTCTAGTTACTCTGGCTCAGACTACCACAAATATATTGACTATTAGTAGTAAGAATAGGTGTCTTTGTCTTGTTCCTTATTTTCGATCTTTGCTTTCAGCTTTTCTTTGTTATTATGATATTAGCTATGGGTTTGCTATGTATGTTGTTGTTAGGTGCTGTAGAGTCAGTGTCCGACTTATAGCGACCCTACATCCAACAGGAGAAACAGTATTTCTTCTGCTTCTCTGCTACTTATAGGGTTTTCAATGGCAGATTGTTTTGGGAGAGTGGGTTGCTGGGTCCTTTTGTCATTGCTATGTATACACAGTCTTTATTATGTTGAGATATTTTACTTCTACACCTAATTTATTCAAGTTTTATCATGAAGAGATGACTCTACTAGAAGAAAACATAGGGGAAACAATTTATGTCCACATCTCCAGGTATTTGTTTCAGCAAACAACCGCATTTCTCAGTAACAGTTTTTGTTTTTGTCCAGTCCCAGGGGCATGAACCCAGGGCTTTGCACAAGCTAGGCAAGCACTCCTCCACTGAGCCACATCTTCATCCCCCTTTTGAAAACTTTTATCTTGAGACAAGGTTTCACTAAATTGCGCAGGCTGCCTCTGACTTCAAACTTGTTGTCCTTCTGCCTCACTCTCTCAAGTTGCCAGTGTTATAGGCATGCACTATGGTGCCTAGCCTCAGTATCAATTTTATTTTGCCCAGACACACCTCCCCTTAATGGTGGTGAAGTGGTAATTTCTGACATGACTTGGTCTTTGGATATAATATCTCAGATTATCAAGGCAGAAGAACATAGTCACTAAGTGGATTTAAGTATGTGTACACCACAAATAGACTTTAGCCAGAGTTTGTTTCTTCTGATCTCTCCTCTAGTCCATAATCATGAGCCCCAGACATTAATAGCCTTTAAACTTGTTTGACTTTTTTAGATTTTCTTCTTGAATGACATTTGAGCTCCAGGAATGATCTGATCTTGATGTTATCTAAAAGTTACAGCATAGATATGCAACTATAAAATTAATAAATGAAACCCAAATGATAGTTGTTGCTGTCTCTCTGCATCCAAACAGAAGTCACGAGCCCACTAAGCTTTGCCAGTGACAGTTGTTTGAACACTGACCCTATATAAAACTTAGCCTTCCTTTAAACATCTCAGTTGATCTTCTCAACCCCTCTGCAATAAGTCTGAACATATTTGTACTTGGAGAAAATGAGGTTCAGAAATATTATCCACTTATTAAAAGGGGTGAATGATCATGTTGTCTCTCAAATCTCTGGTTTTAAAAGCACCACAATAGCCCAGTGCCATGGCACATGACTGTAATCCCAGCAGCTCAGGAGGCTGAGGCAGGAGGATTTATGAATTCAAGGCCAGAGGCAGCCTGTACAACTTAATGTGACCTTGACTCTAAAGATATGAAAACAGAGCTGGAGGTGCAGGTCAGTGATAGAGTATTTGCTTAGTATGTGCAAGGACCTGGATTCAACACCCTCAGTCCCTCACCATCCAAAAAAAAAAAAGATATAGATATATGTATCTGTTCCACTTTACCATCCAACTAATATTTTTGTGTGTGGAAAATACTCAGATCTCTCATATGAACAGCAGAGGTTTGCTGTGAGCATCTTCAGCACAAAAAGATGAACACCATTATAACTATATCCAACAATCTAGGTGTGATCTGGGTAACCAGGTAGGGAGAAACATAGGCAGAGGAAGGGAATTTTACCTCTAAACCAAGGACTTAAGTAACAATATGCCTACTTCATAACTGAACTCAGCAACCTTATATTTTATTAAAAAGCCCCAAAATACGACCCAGTTATACCACTGCTGGAAATATACCTAAAGGAACATGAGTCATCATACCACAGAGACCTGCACCTCCATATTCAATGCACCACTGTCACAATAGCAAGGATATGGAATCAACCAAACTGCCCATCAACAGAAGAATGGATAAAAAATTATGGTACATATACATAATGGAATAGTACTCAGCAATTTAAAAAATGAAATAATGTCATTTACAGCAAAATGGATGGAATAGGAGAATATCATCTTAAGTGAACAAACACAAGCCCCAGAAAAGAATACCATAAGTTCTTACTCATATGTGCATGCTGAATCAAACTCAAAAGGAGGAAAAGATCCTATTCATAAATTGAAGCATAAAAATGCACAATTAAACTTAGTATTGAAGGAACAATTCAAATAGTGGAAAAAAAGGAGGGAGGGTTCTAGCAGAGGGAAGTGAAGATTGGAGAAGATTGGAGGGGGAGGAGGGCCAATGAGGAGGGATGAAAGGGGAGAGGTCAAGCTCAATGTAAACAGCACAACTTCATGAGTATGCTGGAAAAATAGGGGAAGATAGAAAATAATAAAAACTACTAGAGTAGCTAAAATAAAAATTGTAACAATGTCAAATGCTGACAATAATTCAGACAGACTAGATCACTCATGATCATTCTACTGTGAGAATGTAAAAAGGTAGAACATTATAGAAAAAAGTTTGGACTTTTATCAAAATTGGGATGCACATATAGATAAATATTCTCACAAGAAGACATGCAAGTGGAAATGAGACCATTGGTGGGGAGGTTGGGAAAGGAGGAGGAGGGTCATGAGAGGGTAAGGAAAAAGTTACATGAAAATGTACAATGAGATGCATATATGGCAATGTCATAAAGAGATCCATTAAGTTGTACTAAAAATTACTAATAAAAAGTTTTAAAAAGGTCCAAGATAATAACTCAGTTGTCACTAGAAATAAGGGAATGATTGAGGAAAAACTACTTTCATCCTTCATCCATCTATTTCTCCATTTTTTTAATACTGAATATTTTTGCCAGGGATTTCTTTAAAGGCCTTAGATAAAGTAATAAGTAAGCCAAGCAATAATCGCATAGTCAATTCCAGTTGTATTAAGTACAATGAAGGATATAGTATATAAGGATTGTAATTGTTGTTGTTGTTAGGTGCCTTCGAGTCGAGTCCAACTCATAGTGACCCTATGGACAGCAGATGGAAACACTCCCTGATTCTGTGCCAGGCACACAATCTTATTTATATTTAAACCCATTGTTGCAGGCACTGTGTCAATCCATCTGGTGGGGCTTTTCCTTTTCAGCAATGATCTGTCACTCTCCCAAACATGGTGTCCTTCTCCGGGGATTAGTCCTTCCTGACTACATGTCCAAAATACTTAAGACATCCTTGCTTCCAAGGAGTACTCTGGTTGTACTTCTTCTAGGCCAGACCTGTTGGTTGTTTTGGCAGTCCATGGTATATTCAATAATCATCTCCAGCACCATAATTCAAAAGCATCATTTCTTCTCCTTTCTCCCTTGTTCAATGTCCAGCTTTCACAATCACTGGCAACTTGAGAGAGTGAGGCAGAAGGACAACAAGTTTGAAGTCAGAGACAGCCTGCACAATTTAGTGAAAATACCATGGCATGAGTCAGGGTCACCTTCAACTTCAATGTGACATCTTCAATGTCACTTTTCAATGTCACTTCTATGATGCTCTTCAATGTAACTTTTCAAACTTTAAAAACATCCTTTGCCACAGCTTTTCCCAAAGCAATGCATCTTTTGATTTCTTGACTGCTGCTTCCATGGGTGTTGACTATAGAACCAAGTAAAGCAACATCACGGACAACCTCAGTCTTTTCTCCATTTATTGTGAAGTCGCATACTGACCCAGTTGTAAAGATTGTTGTTTTATTGATGTTTAGTCACAATCCATACTGAAAGCTATGTTCTTTGATCTGCATCAGTAAATGTTTTAAATCCCCTTACTTTCAGCAAGCAGAGTTGTGTCATCTGCATAACACAGGTTGTTAATGAGCCTTCCTTCAATCCTGATGCTGTGTTCATCTTCATAAAGTTCAGCTTCTTGGATTATTTGCTCAGCATAGAAACTGAAGAGATATGGTGAAAGTATACAATCCTGACACACGCTTTCCTCAACTTTAAACCAGGCAGTGTTTCCTTGTTCTATTTGAACAATTGCCTCCTGGTTCATGTACAGATTCCTTGTGAGTATAATTATTCCCATTCTTCGAAGTGTTCTCCATAATTTGTTATGATCCACACAGTCAAATGCCTTTGCATAGTCAATAAAACATAGACATCTATCTATAATGTCAATATAAGGATGTGACTTTTTAATTTGACGTGATGAATACTTTCAAATAAAATGTATATAACACTTGGGTGAAATGAGGCTGAATGTGGACCATGTGACCACTGATTAATTCTCCATATTTGCCAAATCCATTTCTAGTTGAAAGTAGGAAATTACTTAGGACTCTAGTAGGTAAGTTTGAATATAACTGTCAATTCCCTGGACTACTCTAGTGTCAATATCTCAGGGGCAAAGTAATCTATTGGGTGCAGTGGTACATACCTTTAATCCCACTGACTCAGGATGCAGAGGCAGGAGGATCACAAGCTCAGGATGAGATGCAGTCTGTGTAATTTAGTGAGTCTCTGGCTCAAAAATTAAAAAAAAAAGTGTAGGGGGGTGCGCTGAGGGTGCAGCTCAGTGGTACAACACTTGCAAAGCATGCCAGCACCAGGCCCTGGGTTCAACCCCCAGTACCACAAAAAAAAAAAAAAAAAAAAAAAAAAAAAAAAAAAAAAAAAAAAAAAAAAAAAAAAAAAAAAAGAAAAAGAAAAGAAAAAAAGAAAAAGAAAACAGAAAAAGAAAAGAAAAGAAAAATGAATCTATTTCAACATATCTTTGTCCTTGAGCTAAAGTCAAGATTTTTTAAAATGATGAACCTGTCCAAATTTAAGCCAAGTGGCAGGGAGGGGTTCTAATGTTCTCCAAACCTTTATTACAGGCTCATTTTTTATTCCAAAAGATCCCGAGTGGCTTCACCTTTCACACCATAAAGACATTTCCTAATGACTGGTTTTTAAAAATTTTACCTATCAATTCTGATTAAGAAAATAATTTGCATCTAATTTTTATTTTTTTATTTTTTAAGGTAAAAGATACTGTGTGCTCTACCCTCATGATCTAATTACCTTGCAAAGGCTCCATCTTCTAATACTATCATAATTTGGGGTAAGATTTCAACATGTGAATTTTGGCAAGACATAAACATTCAGACCAGTGAGGGGAGGATAGTTTAGGGACATAGTCTCTAAAACCCAAAGATGTATTTGTCAGCTTAGTAAGAGTTTTGGCATAATGGGTAGCACATGGGTCCTAGATCCATGTGATGGTAAGACTGATTGCTGATCTTGGGCAATTCATTTATTCTCTTTGGGTTTCATTGATTTTTTTTTAATTGCAAAATGAAAGCTCTTAATGCCTATGATGGATTCATCTGGCATTTTCATGGCCACCAATTAGGGTGACCTTATAAACAAAATGCAGTAGAAATTTAAAAAATAAATCCTTTCACAATACTCCCCTCATTCATATACTACCACTACAGATCTTTGCTAGTGGAGAGGAATTAGGGCCATTGTCTAGTCAACTAAATCAAGGTAGACAACCCAACAAGGTAATTCAATTTTTAAAATCTACTTTGGTATCTATATTATCAAGTTTGGCCATCTGCCTTGATCAGATTAAAATGATGATTGCTAGATCTTATTGTGTGTATGTGTGTGTGGAGACATACAGCTAGTGTTTTTTAAAGCACATCAAGACTTGAAAATATGCTCCTATGTTTAAACAAATAGAGCCTTACTAAATTTGGAATGATATATTTTATAATGTGATGTTATTGTTCTTTGAATGTCCCATAACATGTAATGGAACATTTTTGGGCCATAAATATTATTTTTGGGCCACAAATATTATTGTGACAAAACACCCTGCTGTATTAAGTGTACAGAATAGTATATGATCCAGTTCATCTGTTACAACATAGGGTATGTTAATTGTTGTTATTAGGTTCTGTCCAGTCATTTCTGACTCATAGTGACGCTCATAGGGTTTTCAATGACTGACTGCAAAATGTTAATTATAAGGCAGAGGAAATGTTGACATTCTGCCATGGTTTGGCTCTGGTCCTTTGAGTGTCCCACATAGTTGTGATTCCCAATGTGGTTTTGGAAAGTCCTAATGTATTTTGTATTGGGGTTTAGGTCTGTCCTATGAAGCTCCTGGTTGAGGTATATGTGGATTGGGGAAAAGGCAGATATGAAAATGTGAGTTCTGCAGTGCTGTTATGCTCCACATTTCTCAATTGCTCTGATGCTGACATTCCAAGCACACAAGCAGATATGCAAGAATTGATTTTTTGCCATGGATAGGGTGGGGGGTCTGAGCAAGCACCTTGGTCAACAACCAGCTCTGGAGGGGATGTGAAACCCATTATTGATCCAAGGCTGAGAAATCAGTGACTGTTGTATTATATAATTATTGATGGAGCCAGAAAATGCCACGGGCAAAGCACAACTTACTATTTGTTATGCTGGATTGTCTCTCTCGTCTGTGTCAGGCCGCCCTGTTCCGCTCTCGTGTTCCCATACTATGTTTATTTATACTATGTGCAGTTAGCTTTCATATTTCTCTTGTGATTCCAGCTTGGAAAATGAACACTGGTTTTGTTCAAGGGCTGTAAAAGAAACAAATATTTCTATGCACTCCAGGGGACCCAAGCTGAATATGAAAGTCTGGACACAGGGATAGTGGGACACCAAAGAAGACAGAAGAGTGAAGGGAGAGACAATCTCCCCTGAAAGCACCTCTCACCCTGTTTCCTTTTTGTTACCACATGTCCCAAGCAAAAAAGGTACAGGTTGCTGGTATGAAAATGACTGAGCACCTACAGTCTGTAAGATTATATGTTGTTGTAGTTGTTAGGTGCCTTCGAGTAGGTGTCAGATTCATAGCAATCTTACTTAGAACAGGTGAAACACTGTTGTCAGTGCTTCTCTGCTACTCATAGGGTTTTCAATGGCTGATTGATTTGGGGGAGTGGGTTGCTGGGTCCTTCTCCCAGACCTATAGCACCTGGTGCTCTCAGGCAGTCTCCCATCCAAGTACTTACCAGGCGCGATCCTTAGCTTCTGAATCTGATGGGATCTGAGACCTCAGTGATATGGCTGCAGGCCATAAGATTATATAGTAGCCCCTTAAGGGGGGCAAGAGAAGAAAAGTTGAAAACTAAATTATAATATGATTGGAGCTTAGATACTGGACAAATTGCTGCTGTATAATTATTCCATGCCTGCAGCCACAACATTGTGGCATCTGATCCCATCAGATCTCAGAAGCTAAGCAGGGTCAGGCCTGGTTAGGACTAGGATGGGAGACTGCCTGGGAACACCAGGTGCTATAGGCTTGGGAGAAGGACCTGGAAACCCACTCCCAAAAATGGTCAGCCATTGAAAACCCTATGACTAGCAGAGAAACATGACAATAGTGTTTCATCTATTGTACATAGGGTTGCTATGAGTAGGATACCAACTGGACGACACCTAACAACAACAATTATTACATGTTTCTTGTTTTGGTCTATTAATAGGTCTCCATATCTCTTTCTTTTACTCTTTTTTTGGGGGGTATTATTTTTCTTTCATACTTGTCAGCAAAATTATAGCTCCTAGACAAAACAGTAGCTTTTTTATGATGAGTGTATGCTATGGTTTTAATTGTTGAATAATCAAATGGCCCTGGAAATCCCAATGATACAGTGAAGTAAGTCAAAATTAGATATCTTCTTTTGGATGATGTTGCTGGTGTCAGTAAAGATCCACCTTTGTGCAAAAGAGCACTAAAAATTTTTACATTTATGAAACTCATCTGTAGGGATTCAAATTATTTGTAATAGCATATTTGAACTGTCTTTGACAGGAAACTTTGAAATATGAGTTCCTCAATGTCAAGTTCAACATTTTAACCTTAGGCTGTTAAAGTGAGTGCTTTGGGATGAAAACGCACAATTGTTGCCATGTTGCTTATGTATGGATATCACAACGTCATGGTGTGATGTCTCCTTCATTTAAATGTGAGCTCTGTACATCTATGAAGACTTCTGAATTCTTATGAGAATTCTCTCAGTTCACAAACTATAGAGATCTCTTCAACTTTTCTATGTCCATCTATTTCCTTGATGTCTTATAAACAATTGGCATTGTCCTTATTTTACTTCCTTGATTTGTATTTTGTTAATGCTGCCCTGAATTATTAACTTTAGTGGCAATATTTATTTAAAAAATTCTTAGATTAATTTTTTCCCAGAAAGTAATTTAATATTTCTCTTTTATCCTGATATTAGAAAATAGTATAGTGAAATGATATCAGATCACTAAAGCCAGTATCTGAATAGCACAAAATTTCTTTTTGTCCTACTTATAGATTGTGTGTGTGTGTGTGTGTGTGTGTGTGTGTGTGTGTGTGTGTTTGTAAAGGAAGAAGACATTCAGGTTGAATAATAACAAACTCAAGAGTTTTGGTAAAGAAAGCCTCTCTATATGGCAGACTCGGATGTTTAGAACTGAAGACTCAAGCAAAATATTCCATGTATAGTCTCACATTTAAAACTCAAACTCCCCAAAGGCATTAGTTGTTTTATTTCTAAGCCATCTCTCCTGTCTAGCTATAATATCAGTCACCAAAATGTTAAGTATATAGAAGCTGAATTTAATCAAACAAGTTGTTTTATTTTTTCCTCCTAGATTCCTGAGCATTCCATAAACGTGTGTGTATATGCGTGTGTGTGTGTGTGTGTGTGTGTGTGTGTGTGTGTGTGTTGTTTGGGTACCATGCAGGGTATATTTATGCCCAAAGGTAAACTTATTGAAAATGTTTAAAATTGCCACAGTTGACTCATTATTAAAATTAATTTAACACTCTTACAAGATAAATATTTTTTCTATTTCTAAGCTTTGTCAAATGTAAAACAGTAAAAATAATCAACATCTTGCAAAAGCAATTGGTCAAAGTTATTACTGAGGTAATTCTTTCTGCATAAGCCATTGTAAAAAAAGTAATGAGAGAAAATGTGACAATAAATTGCAGTCTACTTTGGATTGTGTGACATTTTTATTAATAAAAGAGTCAACTTCAATGAAGAGATCGACTTTCTGTGCATTGCAAATACTCATTTCATACTTTATGCATTATATACCACCATGCTATTTTATCTTTAACCAGGGACATTGTTAGCTTTTGTAGACCCTGAGGCTTTTTCATAATTTGGGGACTTGTTTCTGAGAAAAATAATACAAAAAATTACTTTAAAAACATTTATAAGAACTTAATATATTACCTGGGTTTTTCCCAAGATGTTGGGAGGAAGCTCTGCTTGTGCCTTCACTGAAACTTAACATTCATTAGGTTTATGATAAATCTGATTCTGTCTTCAGTCCTTTATCTAAGTAAGCAGAAATTAATATCTGATACTAATATTTTTCAGCCATTGATCAGCTGGTTGATTGAATTCTGTACCCATTGTATTAACTATGGTTGCTCTGACTGCTACAGCAAGCAGACATATTTCAGTGGCTTAATGTAACAGAATTTCCTTAGAGGTACATTTGAGAATGTTGCACCTGACAGTCAGCTGTCCCTAATGAGCATTCTATACAATGAAAGATTCAACAAAAATCTAATGAGCATTGAGAACCTCTGACAAATGTGTAATATTTTTGTTTTTTGTTTTAAGCCTACTGTGTATCAAATACTGTACTAGAGACTGGTCACAAGAATATACCTGAAATGGACTCTATACTTAGACAGTTAACATTCTCATATGTGATCTATAATTACAAATGGATCTGTGGGTAGAGTGGAAGCTGGTAAATAACTTAAATGAATTAACATATCGATAGACAGAACTTCCATCTTTTTTATTCACATTTCTTCTCTAATTTCTAACATCTTTTTTTGAATACTTCCGGTGGGATTTTGGCAGCATTTGTGTTGAGCTTCAGCATATTATACCACGTTTTAAAGGGACTTCCTGGAATGAAGTTTTGAAATATGCTTCTTATAGGAAATAGGCTCATTTAGCAAGCAAAGATTTTTCATATCACGTTCAGTTTCACCAGAGCAAACAAACTCTTTGACAAATATCAGAGCACTTATATGAAATTAAGACCTGTTAAAGGTCCAAGATCAGCAGCTGTTCCTCTCCTTGGCTGTCAGTTCTATTCTGCAGTCCTACAGTGGTCTGGTTTTGGAGTGGCTGCCCACCTTGACTCCATGTGGAGTACCTTCTTGGCCAAAGCATATCTATTCAAATTCCTTGGGTTATGAAAGTCATATATTTAAAGCATATCTATTCAAATTCCTTGGGTTATGAAAGTCATATATTTAGTTTCTTGTTCTCTTTGCCATCATCTTCTGCAGATCATCCAGCATCTGAGTGGCTACTGTGGACCTTGAGCAGATACTAGAGGGAGGCATGCTGGGCCAGCATAGTTACGGAGAGAGGAAAAGGCAGTGAGATGATTAACCATCTATTCTGGCATCATGTGAAGTATATAATGGGCTTGCCACATTTAAGTCTTAGAGAAAATGCGCATGGTCTACCACTCTGTGAACAGTAAATCTTCCTGGCATCGGAGGCACTGAAAACATCTCATCTCTGGTGATGTGACTTTGGGCCCTCATAGTTGTGGCCATATTCCTCCAGGATATTGAGAGATGTTGATATGTGGTGCCTGGTTTGTTTTGGGCATGGGAGTAATGACAAACAGCAGGAACTAAGTAGATTATGTGGCCTCTGGTCAAGTGGACTGGAATGCAGTGGAAAGTCTCCAGTCTAAATAGGGATCTGAGACAGATGTTCTAGTCCCTTGACCAAATCTTGTAATAGTTGAGGATTGCTAGGTTGATGACTGAGGACCAGACTTGAAATGTAAGCTTTTGGATCGAATGAGGGCAAATAATCCCTAAATGGCAAAGCTCAGGTGTTTATTGCCTCTATACCCCAGTCAGCATTATACCTTATGAACTGGAGTAGACCTTGGGGTACAGAGGATGTCCTCTGTGGGATAAAATAAGGAGCATAGATTTTGGAACCAGAAAAGCCTAGATTCAAGTGCCTAATCCATTATTTGAGTGCCATGTGACAATTACCAAACCCCTTAATTTCTCCAGGCTTTAGTTTCTTTCTCAGTAAAGTGGAATATGTGATCCCTTTTGAGGATTAAGTTGTGAACTAATATATTTTTGCTTAGTGACTAGTGATGATTCCAAAGACAGCAATGAATATTTTATTGTAGGGCAGCATACTATTCTAAGATATTGAAATACTCTCTTAATGGAGATCTTTTTGACATCACATAATCTATTAGATTGAGGTTCAGAGGGTTAAATAACTTACTAATGTCATACCATAAGGAAATGGCAGAATAAAGATTCCAAATCAGGAGTGATTGACCCCACATCCCCATTTTATTACTCTGTATCATGTTGGCTATGAAAGCTCCAGCAAGGAGGTAAGTTTTAAGGCTTCATGTAGCTTCTACATAACTCCTGGAAAATCTAAAAGTAATAACTTTTAGTGGAGGTTTGTAATCTTTTAGTGGAGGTTTGTCTGTTATACACTCTTACCAAAACTTTAAAATTTCCAGGGGAAACACTTTTTAGGGCTCAGGGTCTTAGGTTGCAGGGAGCAGAACAGAAAATTATTGAGGAGGTGAATTCTGACATGGTTCTATGCATGGTGAATCAGGCAAGTTCTTGAATGACAGAAAAGTGTAGCATTCAGACAAGGTGGCTCTGAGATCCTCTCTGCATAGCTATGAGAGGCCTTCCTGTTATTGGTAAGTTCTGTGAGAAATAAGATTGGGTAATAAAGAGTATATATTAGTTCCCTTCCCTTGTATTGCTTGCATTTTAAAGCATATTTGTAATTTCAGAATCTGAGCCAGTTCCATGCCTACTGATCTGGATATGGATTTTCAATTTCAACATAAACTGTGCTTCTTGAGAAGATTAAAGTTATGTGAATCGCACTACTCCTGTCTCTTACAGGCTTTCTCTTTTTCCACTGTTGTAAAGTTTAACAACTTCTCCTCCTCTCCCCTTCTATTATCAATGTCTCAACTTATTCTGCTCTCTTTGATTAGGAAGGGCTTCTACTTGACCCTACAACTGAAGAACTATTCAGTTTTTAACAGAGTTTTAAGTCACCTTTAACAAACCTACCCTCTTTCATAAAGGTTTCCAGACAGTGGCCTTATCAAATACCATCAGTTTTGTGTTGAGGTTATGGCTAAGGACTAGTATATCCATAATTGCCAGAATGATTGTAAAAGCTATGACGTGTCTTCACATAAGACATGTTACTCGGCATGGCCTTGGGCAGAAGATGAGTAGAACTGGTATGGGCTTTGGGTTAACAGTGATACCAAGTTCCTCACTCATGTCAGAAACACCATCAATGACTTAGAGTAGTGCTTAGCACACATTCTTAAGAGGGCCAGGGAGTAAATATTTTAGACTTTGTAGACCATGTATTTTCTGCTAAAGTTATTCAACTCTACTGTTGTAGCATGAAAGTAGCCATGTCATTGTTGTTAGGTGCCATCAAGTCATCTCCAACTCATAGCAACCCTATAGACAACAGAATGAAACACTCCACAACACTGTGCCATGCCCAGCACTATTGTCAGTGCCTCTATTCTACTCATGGTGTTTTCAATGGCAGATTGTGGAGTGCCAGGCCTTTCTCCCTCCCCTGCAGCACCTAGCCTGGTATTCCCAGGCAGTCTCCTATCCAAGGACTAACCAGGCCAACACTAATTAGCTTCAGAGATCAGGCAGGATCAGATGTTAGGGTGCTATGGCTGCAGAGTGAAAGCAGCCATGTTATTGTTGTTAGGTGCTAGTGAGTCAGGTCTGGTTCATAGCAACCCTCATAGGGTTTAGAATGGCTGTTTGTTTTGGGAGTGGATTGCTATGTCCTCCTGTTTTTGCAGTGCTAGGGATCGAACGTGGGTCCTCAGAGAATGCAGAACAAGTGCTCTACCAACTGGGGTAACTCCAGCCCAAAAGCTGCCATATAGCACATATAAATGAATTGATGTGGCTGAGTTCCACTCAAGCTTCATTGACAACAACAGCTAGTAGTCTTTGGCCCATAAGCCTTCATTTTCTGTCCCTGCTCTAAAGTCATAGGTAAACCTGGAAATACATCCACTTTAGGTTTCTCATGTTCTTATTGAGAACCAAGTCCAGAGAGAAGATGAATTAGGTACTGTAAGTGAGCAGACTATGCCTAAATGATAATTAAAAAGAGAATTAAAACCCAGTTTTGTGATTCACAAACCATTTTGTACATTTTGATTCGCCTTACTCCAGAACTACCTTCTAAACTTCCAGTCACAATCTATAGTTGTTTGTGTTGCTGATGTTGGCAAAGAAAGTTCTGAACCTTATATTATTTTTAAATGTTTTTAAATTATATTATTCGTATTGAAACTTTGCATAGATAAACCTCTCAAAATTTGGGTAGCGAAATTCTTACTTTGAAACATGAACTCTTACTGAAACATTTTTGGAGGGATTTCTGGAATCCTCTTTCTTCAAATGCTTACCATTCATGACTAAATGTTCAAAATGTGATGTTTGTCTAGAGTTAATAACTAAGACCCATATTACATTTATCATAAAGTCAAGAATGACTCAGATTTACAGAGGCTTTGTGTGAGGTATTTGTAATCTTTGTATCATATAACTTGGGTCTAAATTATATTTCACTCACATGTCAAAATAATACTCTTGATGAAAGGATCCAGGCAGAGGCAGCATGATTGTTGCCTTCTGAAAATTTATGTAACACATATGCATTTAATTCACATTGTGTTGTCATGCTCACCAATAAATGAGAGATTTGGGGTAACTTGAATCTACTTCATCGATGAAAGCTATACCTATTTAGATTTTGGATTTGTAATTTATGGACATTTCAATAGCATGGGTGTTCCTATTAATCAAAAGGCATAATGAAGTGCTTCCCATTTTATGGGTGCACAACAAAATGTAGAGTGCATTTTTGGCCATTATCCAGTTTATTTAGTCAATGTAGACAGTCAATCCAGGCAATTGAGCACCTAAATTGGATTTTCTGGCCACAATTATTCTTGTTTGTCTATATAATCCATCAGATTTGGCAGACAGTGCCATATAGCTTGATTTTGTGCTCTCCTGACTTTGTTGTTGTTGTTAAGTGCTGTCAAGTCGGTATCCAACTCATAGAGACCCTCATAGGGTTTTCAATGGCTGTTTCAGGATTGCCTTGGGAGTGGATTGCCAGGTCCTTCTCCCGTTTTTTGCGGTGCTGGGAATTGAACTCGGATCCTCAGAGACTGCAGCGCAGCGCTCTACCCACTGAGCTAAATCCCAGCCCCCTCCTGACTTAGGTTGGCTAAAAAGGAAAGTGGACTGGCCTGAGAATGAATCTTGGTTTGAGGTTGAGTTTCAGTAAGTTTGTGACCTTTGAATAAATTGCTTAACATCTCTGAATCTTTGTCTCTTACTGAATTGGGACATATAAGTGCCTTGACATGTCTGAGAATGCCTTCTGTTTTAATGTTCTAGAACAGGTTAGGTTTATATGCTGTAAACTTTTACATTTGTATTTTAAAAAAATTAATAGAACAATATACTTAAAAATGGTTAGGATGGTAAATTTTGCTTTGGTTTTTTTTTAATTGTTTGTTTTTAAATTGATAGGGAATTACAAAGACATCTATCATTTCCAGAAGGGATGATCTAATTTCATGTCCTTAACAGCAGAAATAACTAGATGCCCATTGTTTTAGTCATTAAGATGACTAATTAAGACTGATCATTGGATATGTGATCTATTGCATGTGGTTTGACTACTAGGACTGAGGCTTGAACAGGCTCAGTACTGATGGCCTCTCACCATGGTGTCCAGGATGTACAGTGGTGGGATGGACAAATTTGATTGAGATCCCTTACTTTTACAACTCATTACCTGGGCTCAAGTAAACTGTATGGCTTTCTCTCTAGGTTTTGAGTTGAGAACTAACACCTTGTATTTCCTGCCTGGGTAAGAGGAGGAAGAAAGTAATCTGAGCAAAATGAGCTACTTCAAGATAAACATCAGTATTCTCAAAGGAATGTAAATTAGCTGGGCATCGTATTCCAAGAAGTACAGCAAATCATAAATCTAGTGCATGAATGAACGTATATTTTCATTCACTGAGAAGTTTCTTGTAAATGACCTCAACTAAAATTCTTAAGAGCAGAACTTGCAATGGAATTTTAGAGGAAGAGACTTGGTTTTCTCCCTCCTTAATTGATCCTATTCCCTCCAGTTTTTCATTTCCCTTGGCTCCTGACCTCACCAACTCTATCTTGTTATTGCTTGCCATTTCTCTATGCTCTTCACTCCCAAATCTTACTAGTTTGTCCCTGATTGCCTCATCTCTGCTCTTTACTGGCTGACACCCTCTGAATGAAATTGTTTCATTCTGCACTTACCACCTTCTGCAATTTTCTGCTCCAGCACTGTAAAATTCAGAACACAGTTATCTATGACTTGGAAATCATTCACTCTTGGAGGAGGTGGGATTTTTTTTATGCCCCAGTGGCCATTAATTTGGCCAAGGACAATTAGAAGAGAAAAATGGGAGGGAAAGTGAAAGTGTCAGGAGGTCTATACACAAGCTTTCAGCTGCTCAGAAGAATTAAAACCCTCCAGAGAACGGAGCATATTATTCTGTCTTGCAGTTCTCTACCTCATCTTCACTGGAGACTTATAAAAACGACGACTCCCTATTTCATTCTCATCACACCAGATATTCCATATTCTTGGATAGTTAATCTGATATTGCAAAATCTTGACATTATCTTTTATTCTTTTCTTTGATATAAAACCTGATAGATATGTAAAAACCAAGATATGCCAGTTGTGGCTTAGCTAGATAGAAATATTAAAGCATCTGTCTTATGTCCTTGTTACTTAAAATATTTTGCTACCATTGCAATGATACTGTTATTAGTTCACCCAGTACCCTAAATATTAATATCAATAAAAGTTTACAAATATTATAGTATAGAAAAATTATTTTAATCAATAGTTATGATCAAGGACTGAAATATTTGGGGTAACCCAAATTTCCAGTGAACAGATTAAATTAATTTTTATATGGACTTTTTTTTGTTGTTAAGTGTCATGGAGTAGAGTCCATCTCATAGTAACCCTATGAACAACAGAATGAAATGCTCTCTGACACTATGCTATGCCCAGCACTATGTCAGTGCTTCTCTGCTATTCATAGAGTTTTGATAGCTGATTGTTTGGCACTGTTTCAGGAGTCAGCAGCCAGGTCCTTTTCCCATTTTTGCAATGCTGGGGATCGATCCCAATGTGTGGAGAGCAAACACTATACCAACTGAGCTAGGCTCCAGTCCTTTACATGGAAATAGACTGGAATAAATATGCCTTTGGAAAGAATTTAGGGTTGTAATTTCCTTTAGTAATGCTTCTTATTAAAGTACAGGTTACTGGGCTCCACTCCTAGTGTTCCAGATTAAAGACATATGATGTGGGATTAAAGAGTTTGCATTTCTAACAATTTCCCAGATGATGTTGATGTTGCTACTTTGAGTACCATATTGGAGAAGTGCTTCTCTTTAGCTATACTAGTATATTTTCCTTAGTAGATGTTATCTTAATTGTGTTTTTATAAAGCCATTCACAAATTCTTATAGTAATTATTTATAGGATTATGTCTGTTTTCTAATAATGATCTCAGTTAAGCTAACATGAGCTTTAAGGCAGGTAAAATTTCATTAAACTGGGGGACTGAATGACCTAGCTTGAAGAAGGGAAGACTTAATTTGTTTTAATATTCAGTCAAGTGTCCCACAAGTCTTTTTCCATCTTTATTGAGGTAAAATTGGCAAATAAAATTGTGTATATTTACAAGTGCAATGTGATGCTTTGATATACAATTTACTGCAAATAATTGCTACTATAAAGCTGGTTAATATATCCATCACTGCATCTAGTTATATTTTTGAGGAGGTGGGAGAGAACATTTATGATCTGCTCTCAGTAAATTTAAAGTATACAATATAGTATTAAATATAGTCACTATACTGTCTAGTAGATCTTCAGAACTTATTTATCCTGAATATAGAAATTTTGTACCTTTTAACCACCATCTCCTATTGTCCCAGCCCTTAGGCCCAACCCTATGGGCCTTATACCTTACATTTTTGTTATTTAAAATATCTTGCTACCACTGCAACTGTTATTAAACCACTAACTCTGAGCTGATATTCTAAATGTTAATTTATGCCACCACTTCTGAATTCTCCTTATTTTAGACCCCAATTTCAGGATCATCCATGTTTATCACAGTTATAAGAGTTTTCTCTTTTTATGTTATGCATGGATATTAGAATACATACATACACTTTTCCATATTTTGAATAAAGGCCTCTTACTTTCTGTGTTGGGCTGGGATTTAGCTCAGTTAGTAGAGTGCCGCTCTACAGACTGAGATCCTGAGTTCAATTCCCAGCACCTCAAAAATGGGAGAAGGATGTGGCAATCCACTCTTGAGACAATCCCAAAACAACCAGCCATTGAAAACCCTGTGAGGATCGCTATGAGTCGAACATGACTTGACAGCACCTAACAACAACAACAACAACAACAAACAAACTACTCCCTATGTTTAAACAATTATAACGAATTACATGATTCTCATGATGACTGGAGTTTCCAAAAAGCAACTTATACACAAGTCAACATACAGCCCATCTAACTTATCTTCTATAACCCTGCTTGCTCTATTTTATGTCTCTTGAATTTGAATTGTGCTTGTTTTCATGACTCCTGTTGCCTGGGTACCAGTTAACTAGGAATTTTGTGTGCTTAGATAGTGCTTTTATTCTCAATTTAAGTGGCTGTGGAACATAAGCAAGCTGATTACAAATAACTTTGTGGGCTGAATTAGACCTGAAATACATAGCCTAAAATTGCCTAGATAAATATGGCATTGACCTGAACCATGTTTCCCAGAAACAGCAGAAAGCCTAATTTATTAATACATAAGCTATGGTCTCTTTTGTTGCTTGGACAAGCTCTTATAACTCACTTACATTAAGAAACACTATTTATTATCATGTTCTGGCAACTTATTAGTTTTCGTAAAGTTAGCTCTGGTGAGGTACAGTAAAACCAGGTGCTTCAACAAACATGGGGTTCTCATTGGGGCATTCATTGGGACATGGGATTGTCATTGGGACAAGGAAAGATTTGAAAAGACTGCTTGTACCTTAGAGAGGCTGGAGGTGAAGGAACCAGAGATGCCTCCTGTACTCATGACATCTGTGCATTTCATTACACAGCCACCTGTCAAATTGGCACTTCTTAAAAGTCCACACTGTCTGGATTACCTTGTGACAAAAAAATAGGCTAGCTACTGAGGCTAGGGGTTCTCAATCTAATTTTGTAAATGATTCTCTATCTGATGCGATTCCATTTGAACAAATCTATTAGTACTAGAATAATGAATCATGAGGGTTATTGACAATAACTTTGCCCATAGGAAAAGGGGACAGTGTATTAGTAACAGGCTTATTTAAAGCCAAAATTAAATTGATCAAGTTAATCAAATGAGAAATACTGAAGGTTATGCTAGTCAGACTCCTATTAATTCATAGACTAGAATAGAAAGACAAGAGCTTTCCTATCTTTTCAATTCTTGAACCATTATCTTTTAACTTGGAATAAATTAATTCAAAGGAAAACCAACTTTCTCTGCCCACAGAAGATGCTCTTGTGATTTAATATCATACCATCATGTCAGTAGTCTGTTATGAATCTATTTGGTTAAGTGACTTCCATCAGTTCACTGATGTAATTTCTTTAAAATCTCATTAGCAAACATATGTTTCTGGAATGGCTCATATCTTAGCCTTAAGATGTATTATAGTTTGTAGTTTTGAGAGAGAAATTGCTTTGTATTTATATCAAAACCAAGTCCTTGGTTGCAGTAAAGGATTGACCTAGTTATTGAAAATGATGGCAAGAGAATGAGCTAATATGCATATCATTTCTACCTCTCACATATTTTATGCAGTCAGTCGTCAAGCATGGATTCCAAGCTGGGTTTGCTACCTTGAAATCTTGATTATCCACTCCCAAGTCAATCCCGAAACAGTCAGCCATTGAAAACCCTATGAGGGTCGCTGTGAATTGGATACCGACTCGACGGCACCTAACAACAACAACAACAACAATCATATAAATGTGTATCTCTTTCTGCATTATGCAACCAAATGGGGCAGGTAAATAAAACACAAGTCAAAATTCAAGAGTGCTGCTAAAGAGATTATAGTATCAGTAATGTAAATGTATGTGAACTAACAACTGCATGTACATGATGAATGCTGTGTACATTTATGAAAGTCCATTGGGCTTAATTTATTTCTGGCCTTGAAAGAAGTATACTTTCCTTTACTTTGAAAGTTTAGTGTGTGTTTTGCATATTTTCTAAAAGTCCAACACACTATCATTATTTCATTGCTCCTTTTTTCCCAGATCTTTGGTCTTCAGGCAGTCTTCAAGGACTTTACTCAAGTATTAAGCTTATTGATAAGTAACCACTCCATCCATAACCCAAATCCACAACAGCTAACTGAACTATTTAGCAAGTTATTAATATGTGCCAAGAATATTGTATATCTAAACCACTTTGTGCAAAATTCATGATAGAAATTAATATTTATTATTTACAAATGCAGAAGGGTCTACATATTTTTTCTCTTTAATAGTATCACTGTTTCATAAATATTGTACTTAATCCATCAATAATACAACATGCTTTTATTAATCCCAAGAAATAATTAGAAAACATTTATGATAATTATATTACTTTGTACAAATATTATATAAACTCATTAAATCCCTAGGGAAAATCACAGCTGGTAAGAGTGTCAGATGCCCTGTCTGCTTTGGAATAGTCAACCACTGATTTGGTATTTAATGGGAAATTGAGCTAATTAAACAATATTTAAAAATAGATATTTCCCACCTTGTCCTTAAATCTTAGCTAAGATAATCTTTAACACTGAATCCTACCTTGTAAATTATCCATTTTGTACTGATTCCTGTGATGCATTTTAGTTTTGTATCCTTTAAAAGTTATATTCTATGACATTTTGTTGTTGACAATTGTTTTTATAATGGATCAAAATGTTTTATTGAGACTTTGCTGCTTGCCTTTATCGTTTTTTGGCTCTTGGATGCTGCTGCAATAAACTATCTTGATATGTCAAAGAAAAGGAGTGACACTGACTCATGTCACACTATTCTTTGAACACGTTTCCAAGTGGCCATTTAGTGTCCATGCAGCTACCTACATGGATTAAGGTAATACTGACAATTTAAATGTATTCACACCAAACAAAGATTTATACCCTAGGATAGTTTATATAATGTGGCATTTCTTGAATAATTATAAGTAGTAATTAATAGGTTTGGAATTACAAACATGATCCCAGATTTTATATTTTGAATGCTTAAAGAATAGTAAATATAAAATATTTGTTTCAAAGTTCAAATTAATTGCATCATCCTTGATGTTTTGTGACCTCATTGACGATGACAACATGGGAAAATTCACTTTTTGAAATCTCAGTTTTAACACTGATATAAATGGATTAATAATAACTTCACCCATACAGAAGTTGTAAAATTTGGGTAAATTATATGGAATCATTTAACACCCTGATGGGAATGTACCACTCTCTCTAGATACGTAAGGAGGTTTTTTTCTTCTGCTTGTTGCTCTTCATCTATCATTTCTTCCCATTCTTCCAGCAGAAATCTGTCTCTTTTGCTTATATTTATTTCATTTTAAAACACCATAGATAGGTTCATATTATGGCCACTTATGTACCTATGTCTCTTGAAGGCAAAAGGCTGAGCTTTTTGCCTTTATTGCACAATGGCTTACATAAAACCATCTACATGATAAGTATTTATTTTAGTTAAATTGAATTTCATTGGGTATAGAATCCCAGTTTCCAGAGAAGGTATTTTCTCCTCTCTCAAAATTTCTATTAAATTGTGGTATTCTCTGCATGGGTACCCTTGTGTGGGGAATTGTTGTTGTTAGGTGCTGTCAAGTTGGTGTATGACATATCAACCCTACACAGGACAGGCAAAACACTAAGGTGCTTCTCTGCTATTCATAGCATTTTCAATGGCTGATTGTTTTTTGGGAGTGGTTTTCCAAGTTCTTCTCCTAAGCAGACAGCACCTGGTTTTCCCAGGTGGTCTCCCATCCAAGTACCAACCAGGCTCAGCCCTGCTTAACTTCTGTGATCTGACAGCATCAGATGCCACAGTCATACTGCTACAGGCATGTGGGGAGTAGGTACAGCGAGTAGGGAAGATGGAGCACCGATATGCATCACTGTGTGAGGAGTGTGATTACTGGATTCTTTCTACTTTATTAAGGACATTTTCTCTGCTTTGACAATTGGAAAGAGAAATATTGTGAGAAAGATGGAGTCAAAAGCTAGCATTTAAGATGAGCCAAAATACAGAGAAATGGCAGGTGTCGAAGGAAGCATAGAGCAGGACATGATAGTAGAGAATTTCTGAAGGACAACTCTTTGGTCTGGGATTTGAAAAGATTTCCATGCTGAGGGCACAAAGTAGACTGCATTGATCTGGTGCTCAGGGAGAGGAGTGATGAGACCCTGAGCCTGCAGTATGGCCACCTGGTCCTTCAGAGGCCTCCTTCTATTGCTTTCTAACCAAGTAGATTCACACCATTTTTCATGTTTACAATGGGCTTTAATAATTATGTTTTATTAATTAATCCTTACAGCTTTGCTCTGGGCTACATCTGTATTATTAGCCTCATTTCACAGACATGAAGGCTGATTCACTGTGGCATTCTGCATCTACACAGAGGTAGAAAATTAAGGGCCCTTGTCAGACTCTGCAACAAGAAATCCTGTACTTTGACAGTTAAAAACAAAATCTGCAACAGGCTTTTCTGCCATCCCCCTTCTAGAGATAAGTTTCACTTTCTTCTTCTTTTTTTTTTTCTTGTCTACTTGATTACCTCTTCAGCCCTAGCATGATAAGAATGGAAAATTCTATTTTATTAAAGTGAAAAAAAAAAGAAGAAACATGCTACAAACCTGTCATGAGAATCCATTAATCATCTAGGCAATCAAATTATGGGTCATTGAAATCAGTATTAGCAACTGATGTCCAAAACTATCCACTTAGGCTTGTCATTGGTGACATCTCCACTGTCCTTTTTGTGACCCAAGGAACATGCAGGCAATTCTGCTCAAAGAGGAGGAGGTGGAGCAGGAGGGGAGTGAGCACCAGCTCTGCCTGGATGCTCTGATGTAGAGGACTCTGCAATGACTGATTTCTAGGGAAGAGTAATAAGATTTTTTTAAAAAAATCTTTAAAAAGAAGCAAATCTACATTAAAATTCCCTGCTTACATTTGGCCTCAAATATGACTATTCAGATGTTAATCACTAGAGTCAACACACCTAAAAGGCTCTTCTTCCTTACTTAATATATCTTTACCTCTCCCTGCAAGGGCAGCTCAGTGCTATAAAGTCTCCAGAGTCTGATATTCCCATGAATGGCCACCATATTTTTTTTCTATCAATTTTGTGAGTCTGGCTGGGTGTGTGTAGTGATTAAGTTGATATTGAAACTTTACACCACTTCATTTTTGGAAATGTTTATAGTATTTCTTCCTTCTTAAAAACATCATCTTTGAGATAAAATGTGCCATGCATCTATTTATAGATCTCAGTGGCATCTAGCAAAAGATATTCAAAGATGCATGCTTTTTTTGCGTCTTTGAACTATGAATCTGAAGGGAAAGGAGGACACTACTCACACCATTCCATGTTTGAGCATTAAGTGATAACTTTTAGTCTCAGGCTGTTGATGGGAAAGTAGATTAAAGATGTTAGCATTCGAATCCAAAGAGGAATATTGTGCAATATTCAATCATTTCATTTGACAAATAAGAGAATTTTGGATTCATAAGAATTTCAGATAAAAGCCAGTTAGAAAAATTTGCTTCCATGGTGTGTTCCACTAGAGTCTTTGTCATTCCTTTTAACATATACACAAAGCGCAACCTGGATGCCTGCCAAGGCCTCTCAGGAATGTCTTTTGTCACACCTGAGGAAGAAAGACCTGCCAAGATGACCAAAAGATGCAATGGTGGTCAGACTGCTGTCAGCCTGCCCATCCTTGGACCTTTGGCCTCAATGCAAATTAGTGCATGCTGATGCAAGATGCAGACAGGAATTTAAATAAGAACCACAAGCTGGGCTATTTCTTGCACTAGTTCACCCCAGCTCCCTTCTCTGTCCCAATAGAGGGTTGGTCAGTGGGCCAGAGTTGGCCTCCCATGATATTTTAAATAAGACTGTGGCTTTTCTGTGTCAGGGTCTGTTTTTGCCAGATTTCTGAGCTAATTAAAAGGAGCACAGACAAGTCTCATATTTTTTTTTCCTCCTTAGTAAATTATTGGCAGGATCTCTACTCTTTCAGGTCATAGTTTGTGGAAACAAGTCAGGAAACCCTCTGACTGACTGGCAGCTCGAGTCATTGCTGTGGCACTCGGAAAGCCATAGAGTGAACTCCAATAAAACTGCTGTTAACTCAGGTGACTCCACCTCCCACAGCCATGAGAAGCAGCCACTACTGCTTTCACCATCCTATGAGGGGATCATCTACATTTTAGGGTGAGATACTGTGACCTTATTCGATGCTCTGTCTTCTCTGCCTGATGTAGCATTTGGTACAGAATAGACACTTCAAAAATACTTGATGTAAGTGGATTTATTTTGAGAACTCCATCTCTATATAATGTAAATTGCATCAAGGACGTGTAACTACATACTAGGCGAGCAGAGATAAGGGTAGGTACTGGAAGTCAGCTTTCACCTTGATCTCAATACTGCTGTCCACCATTTGACCTCCCTGGATGGATTTCCCCTTTGGTGTTTTTTGCTATGCTTGGATACTGGTGATGTTCCAGGCCATCTGTCTGCCTAGGCCACTCATGGATAGTGGCATGAGAGATTTTCCTGCTCACAGAGGTCACAGAAGGAGAAGGTCAGCTATTGCAGGACAAACTCTGAGGAACTGTTGGAAGTAGACCCAAGTAGGACAATTTGCAGAACATGGACTGGGGAAGGAAAGCTGGACCAAGACATGGAAAATGAGCGAAATGAAGATGAATACATCCAACTCAGTGTATGTTAGAAAAGGATCACAGTGCTTTTACTCACAGGAATGAGCAGATGACACTTTGTTAGACTCTTGTGTGACTCTTACTGGCCTCTGAATTTGTTTAAGTCTTTGGTATTTTATTGTAATAAAAATCTGGTTCTGCATCCATACTGGTGATTTTTATCCAGAGTCACATACCCTATGCTGATTTTCAGTAGTTTTTGTGAGGAAACCTATTTTTAAATTATTTACTAATACCACCATTGTTGTGGCCCTAATTTCTGTAACTGAAGGTCCCTCTTGTAAGTAAATAAAGCTTTCAATATTATTTATGCACATTAAGGTGTGAGTGACCTAAAGTGAATCTCCCTCAGGCATATTTTTATCTCATAAGATAAAACACAGTAGTGATTAAAACAAAGATAGGGGCAGCTAGTGGCAAAATTCAAATTGTCAACTGTTGATCAAAGGGAAAATAGGTTTATAGCCTGCGTCCTTTTGTGGTACTCATCAATGCTCACTATGCAATTTACCCCAGGAACATGTAAGAATAGGTCAGCCCATATATAAAGCAAAAGAGAAGTACGTACTTATGCTAAAACATATGAGATATAATTTTCAGAAAATCATGAAGCATCAGCTCAATACCTACTCTATTCAAAATTAGCTGAATATTCTCCTCAATTCTTAATGACTTCTATGTGTCAACTTTCCCACCTCCACAACAACCCTCAATGGGTAGCCTGCTGGTCCAACTTACATTTGCTGAAATATATTCACACAGTTCAGTTATATCAGACTTGTATCATGCCATCTACTTTATCTCCCATCATAGGAAGGTATTCTATTTTACATTAACATGCTTTCCAGGTAATTGACATTTAATTTATAAATAACAACTATTTATTACTACAATTTTCATTTCAATTTTATAATCTGTAGTGCCTTCCTACCTTCTTAGTGTACAATGATTACTATTCAACATTTAATAATTACCCAGGTCATCAACATAAGGAGCAGTTTTACTGAGTTACTGTTCTAATGATTTCATGTCTTATAAGGTTATTGAAGCTTGATTATCCCTACTATAAATGTTTTATAAGTTATTGGTAGTTTGCTTCATAAGAAGTTTTGGTGGTTTTTCTGTCTTTTTTCTCTGTGTTCCTATCACTTCTTACCATTCTCATGGTAGTAAAACGTATGAAGTTTATGGTATGGACTTTTGTTTCATATATCCTTTGGCCTTTTACCATTATTTAATTTCATTTTTGTTATCTTTTTTCTTTTTTTCTCAGGGCTTCACACATGCTAGTGAAGTGCACCAACATTGATCTGCACTCCAAGCCCTGTTTTTATTTTATATTTTGAGGCAAAGTCTCCCTAGGTTGCACAGGCTGCTTCTAACCTCAAACATGCAATCTTCCTGCCTCAATCTCTTGAGTTGCTGGGATTACAAGTGTGTGCCATGTGCCTGGCATGTGGCTGAATTTCTTGTTCATGGAAGAGTTTTGAACAGCCATGCCTTAAGTTGGGATCCCCTTGAAGCAGACTTGAAACAAGAATTTTTATTAGTTTCCTTGAGAGATAATCTTAGGAAATACAGAAAGTGGAGTAAGGGACTATGAATAGGAATAGAAGTAAACAACAAAAAGGGTATGCTATATACCAGTCCCCCACATGTCTGTCAGCTTGTCCCACTGTGGGGGCTTCTGTGTTGCTGTGATGCTGAAAGATATGCTACCAATATTTTAGATACCTTCAGGGCCACCCATGTTACACAGGTTTCAGCTGAGTTTCCAGACAGAGAGATTGGGGAGAAGGACCCAGCAGCCAACTCCTGAAACAATTACCCATTGAAAATACTGTGAATAGTAGAGAAGTACTACCAAATATAACACTGGAAAATGAGCACCCCAGGCTGGAAGGCATTCAAGAAACAACTGGAGACAATTTGTCTCCTCAAAGGCAAAATTTTAAGATGGAGTAGACTCCATCTTAATGATAGGAGTGAAGTAAAGCCACTGGGAACTCTTTTAGCTAATGTGGCACCACTCAAAATCAGAAGCATAGTGACTGCAACAATGGGCTCAAACATAAAATGATTGTGTACATGGCAGTGTCACAGTGTTTCATTTTGTTGTACATAGAGTCCTGTGATTCAGATCCAACTCAACAGCACCCAACAACAACAATGTACTACTAGTGCTCAGTCCCACTGGGATATAGTGGGCAACCAGTCTCAGAGACTTCCCATCTTTAGACAAGGAAGCTGAATATATGTCCTTTGTCCTTTAACTTCTGTTTGGCATCGGCCAAAAGCCGTTCCCCAAGGCATTAACTCCTCAGCACTTCTAGCCTGCTACCTGGAGGTCAAGAAAGAACTCTCAAGTGGAGAGTCACATGGGCTTGCAGTAGGACAACACAGGCATTTTCTGAAAGGATATGTCCCAAGTAAATTTGGATAGTTTGTCAATAGCATTTGCTACAAGTTACCATTAAGGAAACTTGGACTACATTAGAGTGCAACTGAATTTACTGTCTCTTTTTAAATTCTAATATACTTTGTTCCTATTATTTAAAATGATGGTGAAGAGAATGGGGAAGCAGCAGCAGCAATATTCATCACTCACTGCATGAAGAATGTGATTGGTGGATTCTCTGTCTCAAAAAACCTATGGCTTTGTTGTAGGCTAGAGTTATGTGTGGCTACTTCATTAATCACATTTTTGGTTAAGTTGTTTCATAGATTCTTCATGATTTCTTTCTTTTATTTCACTGTGGATATATTGAATAAATAGCATGGTGAGTCTAACTTGCTTTTTCAGAGTACTCAATTCAAGTTAGCCAATTCTGAACTTGGTTTGCTGTTGTATAAGATACAGTAAAGGTCTTGTTTACATCTGACAGGTGAACTGCAATTACCTGTAATATTTAGTTTCTTACAGCAGTGTTCCAGATGTCATTTTGCGTAGTCTCTACTTGAGAAGAAGAGACTTTTCATTTGGCTCTGCTGTGCCCTGTTATGATTGCATGAGGTAACTTTCCACTAAGCCTTTTGCCCTCTATCCTCCAAGTACATGTAATGTGTCTTATGCAGACAAACCATATTTTCTCATACACAACCAGCAGATATGATTAGAGGGAAACCTAATTTATCTGGAGTGCTCTAGAAATGGAAGGAAATTACTTCACAGCAATATTTGCAAATGCATTCATCATAGACACCCAGACATTCTAACATTAGCAGATGATGGTTTTGTGAACTCTTGTGTGGTCTGTTTCAAGCTGCTTTCTAATGGTGTATATCAATTTGCTCCTTTTTATACTTCTGTGTTGCCCTTATATTATAAGACAAATGTGTGGGACAAGGGGAGATTGGTGTAGTGTGGACAGATTTTTTATCTTTTGTTTCTAATTGTCTTCCTTGGGAGAAGGATGTGGCAATCCACTCCTGAAACAACCAGCCATTGAAAACCCTCATAACTATTTTACTTGCTACATGTGTATCCTTTGGTGGTTAAACAGGAAAGCATAAGGAGAGAAACCATAGGAAAACCATGCTAATGGGATCTTAGGAACTCTTTTAGGTGTCTTTGGAGGTGGGAATAGGAGACAGTAGGAGATGAACTTAGATTTAAAATGCAAAACAGAAAAGAGGAACCAGAAGAAGTAAAAGAACTTCTATGGAAAGGAAAAAGTGCCTTTAACCCATGTGCTTGAAGTCAAGGACATGAAATAGCCCAGGCCTGTTGGTTTAAATACAAATGGTCCCTCTCTCTGAGACACTAGGCAAAACCCTTTGTACTTCAGTTTGCTCATCTGTAAAAGGAAATGTGTAGATTACAGAGTCCTCCAGGGCTGCACTGACAAGAGGCTACCTGGTTGTGAAATGCAAGTGTATTTATATTTTTCTTACCTTCAGTTCATATTTTTTCATTTCCATCTCATTTCTCTCAGCCACAATAAGACACAGTTTAATAGTGTTCATTATAGACTTGCTTTTCTTACAGTACCTGATTAATAAGAGAACATATAAAAATACAATATACTAAGAATAAATACATATTTTTAGGAAAAATATAATTTTATATATACCAAAAAAATTAATTCAGAGTAAAAAGAAGAACCTATTACCTGTTAAAAACACTGAGGGGCTGGAAATAAATGTCACTGATGTAGATCTATTTATACACATCAGACTATAACCCAGCACTGTGAATTTCATTTTTATATTTTGCCTTTCTTACAGAAGTTTTGCAGAATGTGGTAGAAATTGGAAATAAATGAATGCCCATAAAAATAATATCTCTAGGCAATTGCAATATCTGATGTAAAGAGTATCTACAGTTTGTGAATTTTAACCACAGTTGGCTTCTCCTGAAGATGCTTATAATAAAACCCAGAGGCACTTAAGTCTGATAAATTCCATCAATGGTTTGGGGACCAAGTGGGTAGATGTTCTCAACTTATATTTAATTAATACATAATTGATTTAGTTGTAGTCAATTTTATTTAGGATAAAGTGGAACAAACCCAATTTTGTTGTCTTAATAGTTAGGAAAAATAACTTTGGAAAATAGAGAAGAAAAAGCTGAGAATACGAAACAGATATCGAAGAATTTCAGTGATATTGGGTTTCCTAAATTAGGCAGATGGTATCAGTGTGTGTCTTCCATATTTTGAAGTGTACATATGTTTAAATATGCCTAAAGAACAGTAAACGTGGGTATCTGTATCTAAAGACAAAACCAGGCTGCAAATATAAGAAACAATTTACGGAAATAAAAAAAAATCTTTAAAAGTCATCATTATTACTTTTTACAAAAGAATTTTGTCTTATACTTTGCTTTTACACTCATGGATATGGAACCTAGTCAAACTAGGAGAAAAAGCAGACACTAGGACATCTGCTAAATATTTATTTACTAAAAACATAATTTTTCAGAGGACAGTCAGGGAAGATAAAGCTGTGTATTGAATATGAGCTTTCTGTCCAAAAGACAATATACACTGGCTCCATTTAGCAGGGCTCCCCCAGGCTGCAGATGAAGAGCTGGGACCTTACTCACATACAATTATTAACACTCCTAATAAATCCTCAACATCTCGATTCTGTTGATGTATGTCATGGCAGAAATAGCTCAGTACATGAAGCGACAAGAAATGGTGTTCCTTTCAGTGGAGAGATACTGCCATTACATTAAATCAGGGCAACTGGAGACACCCAGAGCCTCAGTTCATAATGCCAGGACTTCATGTCTACCCCTTTTCTAACTCTATCTTAGACATTTGTTCTCCACCAGGGATATGACAGAGGGCACTGCATCTGAAATAACGGTTGCCAGGAGTCATATACCAGACTGGGCATCTGAAAGCTAGTGTTTGTTGTTGTTCTTTGTTTTTACAGTTTTTTTTGTTGTTGTTGTTTATGTAGACTCTGACACACTTGTATTACTTTTTGCAAGCCATTTCACCTTCTGTGCATTTTTGTCATTAAAGAAGCAAAGAATAGAATATTTACTCTGTTCTATAAGAATGCTAAGAAAATTATACAACCTCATTCTTCCCTGGCCACTAGGAAATACAAGTTCATTTATCAGAGGGAAAATACCACCTTCAACATCACTGTTCTTAGTCCACGCCTATTTCTAGCTTATAAATAGAATTACTGACCTCTTAAGAGAGGATTGTAGCAAAGACACTGAGATCCTTATTTCTCAATGGATGTGAAGTGATACTTCTAACAGGAGGAAATTGTAGGGGCTGTTGGGCATTCACAGGGTAGAGATGATCATCTGCAGTTACTCTGATGGTGACTCTCATTTATTTGGTCTCCAGGAGCAAAGAATGGTGCATTTGATTAGTAAAGTTAATTTTCTTTCTCTGATCCCTGTACATGTCCAGCCAAGGAGAAAAATATGAATCAACCCTGAAGAATTCTCCCAAGAGTAGAGTGACATGCTGAAGGAGAAAGGGATCAAGAGAAGCTGTGGGAAGGCAAAGTCCAACATAGTTCAGTTCACTTTCCCCTGAAGTGGGAGGGAAATCATGGTGCAAGGATTATCAAATACATACTGAGTGCTGAGCAGAACATATGATTTGCAATCAAAATCAGACCTATCAGACAACATGCTGTTCTCAAATGTCCAATGCAGGGTTTCAGTTATTTTCTTGAAGCTAAATCTGGAAATGTCATGGAAAAAGACAGGCTTCCTCTATGAGAAGCCTATAGCCTCCCACTTGAGATTGTGAAAAAAAAGTATGAAAATGAATTTTCTACACAAATCTGGCCCTGACCCTTCTGATCTTTCCAGGGCTATGAACAGACACATAATGTGCAGATGGAACAAAGGAAAAATCAGGAGGTGGTGATTAGAATGGGCATTTTAAAAGCAAGTGAGAGCGTATATGTAAGCTCTGAAGGTGGACCTGATATGAGGCTGAATAAAGGGATGAGACAAAGGAGAACAAATATAAAGCCTTGAACTTGAGAAGGGACAACCAGGTGAGGTAGAGCATGGATGCTGATGTGGGCACAGGATCCTGCCTGTGTAAGCAGGCAGTAAGCATATTTGAGACTGCACTCCAGTTGCTTTAACAGTTCCGTTAGGGAAGATGCCATTTTCTATTCTTCATCACTACACTTTTTATTTTTTATTTCAATTTTTTGCCAGTCAGGTATGAAAGCCCAAGGTGCTTTCATACTAACTTAAATGGTTTTGATTTATTGTCTGAAGCCAGGTTTTCAAGTTGCAGAGGCACTTGCTCTCTCCCAGACATTTACTATTTGGAATAGTAAGCTCCCTGTTTTTAGACTTTTTTTTTTCTGGTTCCAGATGAATGACTTTGACCTCTTCTCTGCATTGCCAAAGAATTGGAAAATAGAACCCAAATGAAATGGAAAAAAAGCACAGGGCATTTGGAATAAAAGCAGATGAGTGGGAAAGTACAGCCTGGCATTTTGCAGAGGGTACAGGGACAAGGTGACAGAATGGTCCTGGGGTGAAGTGGAAGCATCACAGTCTGGGGGCAAGGGTACATGATGGCCAGTCAGTACCACTTCCAGCACATCAGGAACTCATAGGACATAACACTTCCTCTTTGTGAAATACAATGTTGCTATTTTAAAGCTATTGAGGTTTATTATTTGATTAATACACTCATTGTTGGTGCTTGGTTAATTGTGAAGTGGTATTACATAGTCTTGATTTTGTGAAGACCCATGTGGGCAAGTTCTGTCAGTTTTTGGAACTATGGAAAAAAGATTCATTTTAATCTTACAGGCACATGAAGCTTAGAGTTAAGCACATTATTGCCTTTAGTTGATCTTTTAGGCAGTTGAGAACCAAATGTGCTTAGTTCAAGCAAATGCATAGAAATATATGACATACCACCCTTCGTTTTCTTTTCCTACTATTTTGATCACATTTGTTCTATTTTTTATCCATGTATATGTTTGTAAAACCTGACAGAGATTTTTAGAATGAAGCATATATAAATACATCAAATTGTATCACTAAATATCAGAGGTATAAGAATAGAGTAAGAAGGATGCTTCTGAGAAGATATACCTAAGCATTAATATAGATATGTAGTACCAACTCCCATATACTGAATATTTTAAACATTATATTAAAATATAACCTTTAGTTCTTACTACGTACAGGAAGTAATACTAAGCAGTTTATATTGCTAAGTACTTTATTTTTACAGTGTCATTTGTACTTTATTAGAACTTTACATGTTAGATATTTAGAGAGAAAACAGCTGGGCAAAGTGGCATATACCTGTAATCCCAGTGACTTGGGAGGCAGAGGCAGGGGGATCACTAGTTTGAAGCTAGTGACATCCTGTGTAACTCAGTTTCTGTCTCAAGGTAGCAAATAAAAAAGGGGCTGGGTGTCCAACTCAGTGGTAGAGCACTTGCAAGGTCCTGGGTTCATTCCCCCTATTACCAAAAAGGATAAAATAGATTGAAAAGGATTGGATTTTTTTAATCCAGGGACAAAAACATAACAAGTGTTAGAGCTGGATTTCTAGCCAGGGCAAGTCTTATTCCAGAGCCCATTCTCTTAACTTTGAGAATTATAGAGCTAAGTTCTAATCACTGTTCCATCATTTTGTAATGCTGCAAACCTGAGCAAAGAACACAATTTTTCTCATTTTCTGTTTTCCATTCCCTAAAATAGAAGTGATAATAGAATTCAACCCAAATAATATTTAAAATGCTTAGAGCAGTGTTTGACACTCAGAAAGTGCTCAATAAATCAAAAATATTAACTATTATCATATTTAAAGAGTCTGTCCATAGTATTGTTGTTGTTGTTGTTGTTGTTAGGTGCCGTCGAGTCGGTATCCGACTCATAGCGACCCTCTGTGCAACAGGGGAAACACTATTGTCAGTGCTTCTCTGCTGTTCATCAGGTTTTCAATGGCAGATTGATTTTTGGGAGGGGGTTTCCAGGTCCTTCTCCCAAGCCTACAGCTTCTGGTGTTCCCAGGCGGTCTCCCATCCAGGTACTAACCAGACCCCACCCTGCTTAGCTTCCGAGATCTGATGAGATCGGATGCCACAGGGCTACAGCTGCAGGCATCCGTAGTATACATAATTAAAATTCTTTTCCCACCAGTAGAGACATTTTTTCAATATTCAGTTAATCACATCTTGTAACTCCATGCACATATACCCTGGCAGTAACTGTTCCCAGGAGAGCCAGTGGTAGAATGCACATGTTGCCATTTCAGATAGAAGGTATTGCAAGGTCAGTGTGTCCCAGAAGAAGGCCAGCTGCCAAGAGACGTTGCATGGCAGCATTTTCAGAGTGAAATCATCACAGCTGGAGTCCAGGCCTCAGCCATGCAGGTCCCAGCATTTGGTCTAGTTAATGCCCAGGGCTGATTATTCAAGGGGGCTGACTTGTAAAAAACCTAGCAAAAGACTGAAGCATATAAATTAGAAGGTGACTGTATTAATTTACAATGAAAAATATTACTGTTAAGTAGATCAGGCATTTGCATCAGTCTGACCAGTGAATTCCTGCCCTGTAGGCAAGCTACATAGGGAGCCACAGAAGCAGAAGTTTGCTTGGTGAGCAGGATGCTTGTTTCAAATGTTAATCTCATCAGGTTCTAATGGAAGCATCATCCATCTCCATCTACCTGCTAGGATGAGCAGACATTATGAGCAGCCTGATGTCTCTTCTCTGGTTGGGAACAGAATAGATTTGGTTTTATCAGTGGTTCTACGGCTAACCAATCTCTGCTTCAGGTTTCCATTCTCTGTGTTTAGACGTTTTAATTCTCACAGGGTCACTTGCTATGGTTCAGAAGCCATCCTGCCTATTAATGGTAATGTGACATGATCTTTGTTCATTTATTAGTTTAACTTTTAGGGGACATCTTTATTGTTGTTGTTTTCAAATTCTTGAGGGCATTTCATAAGCCACATACACAGTGTACACTCTGCCTAATGTCACCACAACAACATCTGCTTAAACTACTTGTGATTTTCTCAATATCCATGGAAATGACTACTAAATCCACCATGGTAAAATCCATTAAGAACCTGTACTCTGTCATAATTGTCAGTGTTACCAAAATATGTAGACCCAAAGTCTGTTACTAGCATCTATCTATCTATCTATCTATCTATCTATCTATCTATCTATCTATCTATCTACTAAATCTACCTGTGTTAAAATTGGGCCTTAATATGCATTATAAAGACTTCATTCCTTAACATTAATGATAAAAACCTTATGGAGTTATTCAAATTATAGTACCCCACTATTCAACACAATATTAATAAGACTCTACCATGGTTCTTGGATGTCTTCCTACTTGTCACATCCAGAGGGCAGTTAGAACATGCTCCTATTCTCATCATCATCAGAAGTAAGAACATTCAATATGAGTTAGTCATTATTCTCCACTGTGGCATCCCAGATAATCAGAAGAAGAATAAATGTGTGTTGAGCAATTACTATATGCCAAGAGACATTTTGCATACATTATTTCATGATCTTCCCAACAATGTTTGACATCAATAATATTGTTACTAAAGTTTTATTCAGTTTAGCGAAATTAAGCAATTTGCCCAGATTGCTAAAATTGATATCTAAAACTGGTGGGTGGTTTGCACTAGTGATGTGAGAAAATTAGGAACGTGCTGTTCATCAGGTGTAAAGTTTCAGTTATACAAGATAATTTAATTCTACAGATCTATATGATATTGTGTTTATAATTAGTAATGTTGCATTGTACACCACAATTTTAAGAGTGTAGGTCTTATGCTGAAAGTTATTATAATTTTAAAAAACAATATGTAAATATTCTAAAATTGAAAAATAAAACCAATGAAGCATAGATGCTATGATGGATAGATGTATTGGCTATAATAGAATCACACAAGATTGATTGAACCTTTCTACCTATTAGGATAAAAAAGGGAATGATGGAAAGCTTTATTAGAGATGCTCAGCTACTTTAAAAGATATGCAGGAACTTAGCCAGGTTGACAAACCATGAGGTAGAATTTCCTGCACAGAAGGACCAGAGTAAGAATTAGAAAAGGGCTTGAATTGTCTGGTTTATTTTAAAAACTAAAAATAATTTACATACCACAGTGCAAAAGATAGTGTTATACCTGTAGGTACAGAGATGATCTTGGAAGCTATGCACACCAAGGAATTTGGAGTTGATCAACTGGATATTCAGAATCAAGAATGAGTTTTAAGCAGATAATCAACAGGATCACATTTACATTTTTGAAATTTTACTCTGACAGAGGTGTAGTGGACAGATTGAGAGGTGGGGATTTGGCAGCAAGGAGATCATTTGGAAGATTTTGCAATAGGTTAGGCAAGAGATGATGACGACTTGAATTCAGTAGGATAAGGTGAGTTTGGGGAAAAAAGATAACAAGCTCAATTTGGGGTATGCTCAGATAAAAGTGACTGTTGGGCTTCCAAGAAATGATATGTGGCAGCATTTGGAATTAAAGCTCTGGATTATAGCTGTGACCTTGAATTCTTTTGTTTTCAGGTTCCAGTGGAGTCAGATCCAACTTATAGTGACCCTGTGTGCAACAGAATAAAACACTCCCCGATTCTGTGCCAGGCACATTATTTTTTTTGTGTGTGTGTGTTTAAGCCCATTGTTGTAGATACTGTGTCAATCCATCAATTGAGGGTCCTCCTTTTTTACGTTAACCTGTCATTCTCCCAAGCATGATGTCCTCCTCCAGGGATTGATCCCTCATGATAACATGTCCAAAATACATAAGACACAGTCTAGCTATCCTTGCTTCCAAGCAGCATCCTGATTACACTTCTAGGGTGAATATGGCTTTTTTTTTTTTTTTTGCAATCCATGGTATATTCAATATTTGTCTCTAGCACCATAATTTAAAAGCATCAATTCTTCTGTCTCCGTTATTCATTGTCCAGCTTTCACAACCATATGATACGACTGAAAATACCATGGCATGAGTCAGGCACACCTTTGTCTTCAACATGACATATTTACTTTTCAAAACGTTGTTGTTGTTGTTAGGTGCCATTGAGTCATATCCAACTCATAGTGACCCTCATCAGGTTTTCAATAGCTGATTGTTTTTCCAGATTGCCTTGGGAGTAGATTGCCATGGGAGTGGATTGCCGCATCTTCCTCCCATTTTTGTGGTGCTGGGTATAAAACCTGGGACCTCAGAAATTCCAGAATGGCGCTCTACTAAGCTGAGCTGAATCCCAGCCTCTTTCAACATTTTAGAGAGGTTTTTTGCAATAGCTTTTCCCAATGCAATTTGTCTTTGATTTCTTAACTGCTGCATCCAGGAAAATGTAAAGCAAAATCTTGGACAACCTTGATCTTTTCTCCATTTGTCATGAAGTTGTATACTGACCCAGTTGGAAGGATTTTTGTTTTGCTGATGTTTGAGGCCCAATCCATACTGAAGGCTGTGTTCTTTGATCTTCATCAGTAAATGTCTCAAACCCTCTTGAGTTTCAGCAAGCAAAGTTGTATCATCTGCATAATGCAGATTGTTAATGAGTCTTCATCCAATCCTGATGCTTCATTCTTGTTCATAGAGTCCATTTCTGTAGGGAAGAATTGGGAGGAAATTGGCAAAAACTCCCAAACTGGGAAAATGGCATTTGAATATCTGGTTTGTAAATTAGAAATCTAGGGAAAATGAAAGTAACTTGGTTGCATGTTTGTACAAAACCCTTCCTGATTGGACAATTGGACTGAAAGCTGATTGGCTCAGGCCATTCCATGGGCGAACTATATAAAGAGC
>VMDO01005708.1:0-108625 GCA_007922755.1 Pedetes capensis | reverse complement strand
TTCAAAATTACAAGAAGGAAAAATCCTACTCAAAGGTCAGATCATAATAAAAGGGGGGAGGGAAGATAAGAATGAGGTCAATATAAATGGACTAGAAATCGCATGTAATTGTTCTAACAAGATAAAAACAAAGACCACTACAGGAAAAGTTTCTATCTTAAACAGAAATGGAACCCAAGGACATATAGAAAAATACTACTAAGTAAAAGAGAAGACTTGGATGGGAAACTTAGATGGGAAGGGGGGAGGGGGAGAAACATAGGGGAGGGTAAGGGGTAACCTATATGAATAATGTTTATCAAACTGAATATACGAAAATTGTCACAATGAAAAGCATGTCAAAATGAATCACATTATGATGTACATTAAAAATTTCTAATTAAAAAAAAAAAAGTGGGTGGTCATAATTAACCTCCCTGTACCCAGGGCCTCCCTCATCTAGCAGGCAGCATCCTGTAGTGGTGAGCAGGCAGCCCCCGGGGAACAGTGTTTAATGGCTATTAATTGGCAAAATTTCTAGGTCCTCCATGGACGGTGCTTTCTGTACTTCTAAGTTTATCTTTCCTGGACACCATCCTGGTTCGATGGCTTTCAAACTTTAATGGCCCATCTGCTCTGGGCTAGGAGAAAGTGGAGGAGGGGTTTGTGAAACATGCATAGCCCTCTCTCTCATGCATAGCACAGCTGCAGAACTTGCAATCCCACAGACCTGAGAACCTGCATTTGGATGAACATCCTAGATGAGTCTGCTGCAGGGTTCCCAGCAGAATCCCTGTACCTAGTCCCAGAGCATCTACCACATGGCTCTTGACTCCTTGTTGTCCACACAGCCTTGGGACAGTGTCCCTTGCAATAATGAAGCGGTGGCCTAAGTCAGGCTTGTGCTTTCAGAATGAAAAGAGTTTTTAATCTCAGGCTGCTTCCATCAACTCCCAGCTTCCTTCTTTCCCTCCCAACTCCCCAGTGATTTCAAGACGAGCAAGAGAAATGGGTTTGCATGGCCCTCGCTGGGAGGAGAGGGGAGAGCAGGAGGTAGATGGGGAGGTTTCCTCACCATTTCTCAGGGCTGGGGGCACATGGGTTGCTGTGGAACTTTACTGTGAATGCAGCGGTCAGGCTGCCATTGGCTATCTACTTGGCCTTTCCTCCTTGGCCACCCTGTCCCCATGGTAAGTCAGGTACAGGACCTCCAACAAACCAGCTGAGGTGGCTGGTACATGACACAGGGTTCTGGGAGATCTCCAAAGTGCCGTCATTGCCCTGCCTGACGCTGTTTCTCCCTGGGAGTAATTATCTTCCTCGGATGGAGGTAATGATCACGAGTGCTCAGGCAGTCTATGGTCAGGACAGAAGGAGAGTTCGGAAAGCCCAATTGTTTCTCCTTTTTCTCCGTTCTCCTGAACCCTCCTACCACCTACACTCTCCTCACTAAGGTTACTTGAACCCAGAAAAGTACTGGACTCCTGGGGATGCAAGGGGTGGGGGTTGAGGGGCTCTTAGTTCCCCTGTAGGTATGGCACCCTGGGGCAAGACTGTGTGGTGGGAGAGGATTGGTCTGAGCATCAACGGGCTGATCATACAGCCTGGGTGACCTTAGAGAAAATGCCTTCCCCCTTGGGCCTCAGTTTCCTTATCTGTAATGAACTGGACAAACTAGAGCACATTAGGTCTACTCAGCTACATCCTCTGCAACTGTGGTCCCATGTTTCACCCTTGACTCCTCCCTGCCGCCGCACCTGCCCTTGTGGACCCGGGGCATCAGCAGTTCCTGGCAGTTCCAGTTTCCTAGCAGGCCATAAATCTACGTCCACAGTGGCCATGAAAATTTGCATCACTTTAATTTCCCCTGGATAGCCATGTGAGGCTCTTGACCCATACTTCTAGTCTGGATTCTTCTCAGTCCTAATTCATTTTCCTCAGGGCTCCCCAGAATGGATTTTTAGCATGCAAATCAGCCCTTCTTTTGCTTAAAACTCCCCAAGCCTTTCCATATCATTTAGAGTAAAATCCCAAAGGTATACCATGGCCACAGCCTGCCCCCTCAACGATCTAGCCTTTGCTGCTTCTCTAATACTGTCGCAAACCAGACATGTGAATTGCTCCCTTGGTCCTTGAGAGCATTAGCTTTTTATCACCTGTGGGCCTTTGCGCATGGCTGTTTATGTCTCTCAGCTCTGAACAAGCCCACTTCCCTCTTACCCCTCAGGTCCTCAGAGAGCCCATCTCAGAACTCTCTAAGTAAGTACCCTTTAATTCCTTTTCCTTCTTTATCTATGGCAAGAGCAGACTCATGTTAGTCATAGCACATAACAACTCTTACATTCACAATTACTCATTTAATGTCTGTCTTCTACCACTATACTGAAGCAAAGGGTGTGAACTCCAGGCCCCATCACCAAGACTTCAGCACATCCTTTGCAACTAAAACCCTGTCCTGAATGTTGCAGGCAGTTAGTAACATTTGCTGAATGAATGAATGATGTTGGCCACAGGGATGAAAGGTACATAAAGGAAAGTTGAGGAAACTGAAGAGAAATTTTGTCTATGATAATTTTTGTTTCTTCTTTGACATATTCCTGCTCAAACTGCTCCTCTGTATGGAAAACAGAATCTGAACTACTAAAGTAGATCTTTTGGCACAAGAAACAGGTCTTACAAAGTCCATTCATGGATACCTTTCTAATTGTACTGTCAACCTAATGAAAAAAATTGTAATCTTTGATCACAGCTAAGGTGAATTTTAATGTTCAATGTTAAAATAAGTTATAAAAAACAATTTATCATTAAAGTATTTCAAAGGGAAGAGGGAAGACTCTTTAAAGAACTTCAGTAGCACTTGGTGGTGTAGATGATTGAATATGCTAATTACAGATTATTTTATGTATTTGTGGTACCAGTACAGAAAACATTGACTTTAGGTACTGTGGCAGTGCTACTGGTTGACTTCTCAACATCTATTCCCAATCCCTTCTGCTCTAGAGGCTACCAAACCTAACTCTTGCCTTCCCAGCCTCCCTTTGCCACCTTAAGTATCATGAGCCACTGTTCTGAACAGTGAGACAGAAGCTTACATCTGTTTGGGGTGGGAAGCATTTTGTTAAGCTTTTGTTTACCTGATCCAAAGAGACAGACATGGCTGGCAACACATTTTCCCCCATCACCCCTTAGTCATGGGTACAATGTCCAGGAGCTACCATTTTGTGAATTTTGCCTGCAGCTGTGGCATCCAATCCCATCAGATCTCGGAAGCTAAGCAGGGTTGGGACTGGTTAGTACTTGGACAGGAAACCACCTGGGAACACCAGATACTTAGGCTTAGGAGAAAGACCCAGCAACCCACTCCCCAAAAATCAATCTGCCATTGAAAACCCTATGAATAGCAGAGAAGCACTGACAAAAGTGTTTCACTTGTTGTATGTAGGGTCACTATGAGTCGGATACTGACTCGATGGCACCTAACAACAATAACAATAACCATCTTGTGAAAAAGAAAAAGACCAAGAGAATCAGAGAAAAGCCTGCTCTAATTTCAGTAAACCACAAGGCATTGCTTGTTACGTTTCTTATAATGTGAGAAACATAACCCTTAGTCTGTTCACATTACTCTGGTCAGGTTTTTTGTTCTTTATGGCCAACTATATTTGGCCACTTTTGGGCTGGGGTTTAGCTCAGTTGGTAGAGTAATGCTCTGTGCACACTGAGCCCTGAGTATTTCCCCCCAGACCCACACAATGGGAGAAGGACCTGGCAGCCCATTCCCAAAACAATCCTGAAAACAATCAGCCATCAAAATTCCTATGAATCACAGAGAAGCACTGATATAGCACCTGGCATGGCACAGTATTGAGGAATGTTTCTGTCAGTTAGCAGCCTTAGTACCCTGGCAACTGATCCCTGCTGATCTCAGAAGCTAAGCAGGGTTGGCCTGGTCAGTCCTTGCATGGGAGACTACCTGGGAATACCAGGTGCTGCAGGCTAGGGAGAAGGACCTGGCAATCCACTCCCGAAAATATCCACCACTGAAAACCCTCTGAATAGCAGAGAAGCACTGACAGTAGTTGCAGGCATGTCACAGTGTCAGGGAGTGTTTCATTCTATTGTACATAGGGTCACTATGAGTTGGACCCAACTTGATGGCACCTAACAACAACATTTGGCTACATTTTGTTGGTTTTTGGTTACTAGACATTAACAATAACTGAAGGGACTAGGAACAGGTAAAGCTATTTGTGTATGAGTGTAGATACACATAATTCAGATGGAATTTACTTCCCCAAATCCTAAATTAGTGAGGACTTATGATGTTGTGGTTAGGTGCTGTGGAGTGGGTTCTGACTCATAGCGACCCTCATAGGGTTTTCAATGGCTGACTGAGGATTGTTTCAGGGGTGGATTGCCACATCTTTCTCCCATTTTTGTGGTGCTGGGTCTGGAACCCGGATCCTCAGAGTGCAGTCTGCCAAATGAGCTAAACCCCAGCCCCTTACATAAGCAGTGAGACCTACAGACTGAAACTCATTTGGAAGAATGTTTCACATGCAGAAGCACCTTGAAGCGTCTTCCACTGTAGCACCGTGAGTGTCTAACACAGTCCTGTATTATCAGAGGACATACGTGAGCAGCACTACAATTTCTGTGGGTGCTTACCCTTGCCTGCTTGGCTTTGTCCCTGGTCACTGTTTAGCATCCTTGTCTTTATGTTTGGCCCAAGATGAGATGAAGTATAAGTTTTTTGTTTTGGTTTTTTTTTCTTTAACACATATTTCCAAGAAACATTATGACCCATATTCTGACTCTTATAGAGGTTTGTACAGGCTCTTAAACTTTGGGATTGGCTAAGGTAGGGTTGATAAGGAAAAGTCTGTCTGAAGTAAATGAAGCTCCTTATTATGGTAGTTCACTCCTGTGTCTATCAGGCTCTCTCATCCAAAGTCACAAATCCTTCCTCCCAGTTCTCATGAGGAAGGACCCCAGAAATCCAGATATTGCTGGTCTCTGGAGGGAAATGTTGGCCATTTCTTTGTCCCTGTATTGCCCTAGGAGAGGGTACTGTGCTTGCAGATCAGTGTGAGTGGTGGCACCCTTTTTTCTAGTGCATTTTTAGCTAAAGTACAATATATAAAATCAGTAAGAGCCAGGCACGGAGGCTCATGCCTGTACCCAGCAACTTGGGAGGAAGAGGCAGTAGGATCACAAGTTTGAGAGCAAAGGTAGTGTGCATAAGTTAGTGAGACCTTGTCTCAAAAAGTAAAAAAATGGGCTGGGGGTGCAGCTTGGTGGTACAGCACACTTGCAAAATATGCGAGCACAAGGCCCTGGGTTTAACCCTCAGTACCGCAAAAAATAAAATAAAATCAGTAAAAAGAAACAATAGCATCCATTGTATGGACTTCCTGTAGGAAGGTGAGGTGCCCTGCTATAGGTTCCATATGTTCCCATCTCTTAAACCTCACAATGATGCTTGAAGGAGAAACTGTTATTCCCATTTTACCAGTGAAAATCCAGACGCACAGAGCAGGGTTGTTTTAGTAAATCCAAGGAGGAGGGTAGCTATTTGGTCTCCCCTTCCCCTCAGTGTCAGTTCCTGAAATACGCCAGTGGGACCCTCAGAAGCCCAGGGAGCACAGCTGGAAAAATCCTTTTGCAGCCAGAGGTCACATACTCAAATACTCTCAGGGGTGAGCCAAATGACACAGGAATGGATGTGGTCAGTGGGGCTGTGGCAAGCGGGTCAGGGCACAGATCTGCTCCAGAGGGTGGCTGCCACTTAGCTTTGGATAGCCAACCTCTGCACAAACGAAACAAAAATGTGCCTGACTGAGGATGCAATTTGTGAACCATGAGCGTGAGGCTTGGAGGGCTGGGGAAAACACACTCTGTGGCCAGAGGACAAGACAAGGGTGTTGTTAGGAGCTAGATGGTCACTCACAAAATTAATGACAGAGGAAAACAGGCTGATGGTGCATGTGTGTTTTGATGGCCATACATTGTACTGACTAGATAGGAATCATTTCTTGCTACTGTTTACCCACTGACCTGATTTATTTTTAAGCAAGCCCTTCCCCGTCTTGGTTCTTTCTACTCCTTACCATGTGTTTGCCAGGATAGGCCAACCATCCAGTCTCACACCTCCTCTCCCATGTTGCCCCTACCCCCTGACTATCTTCTTATTTAAAGAAAAACATGATTATAATGGTGAATGATGAGACTTTCAAAATCATACAGCAGGCAAAATAAGTCCTAGAGGAAGCTTGTTAGGAAGGTTTTACTCCATTGCTGCTTAGGAATATTGGTCCTCATTGACACTTAAATGAAAAACATTGAGGGGGTAAGTAAGCCTCCAGATACTTCCACGAGGCCTGATATTTATGCACTTATGCCCCAGATGTATTGAAATTCTAAGCTGTACTCCCCCCACCCCTGCTTTTGAAATTTGGAAAGCTACGAGGGAATGACTACTAGAAAGAGAGTTCATAGGCATTAAGCAACTATAAAAGGAAATATACTCCATGGTTATTTATCAAGTCAATTAGAGGGGATTTGTGGGGTGGACACTCTAGAATTAGGCACAGGACATTACGCATAAGGGCAGAAGGTCAGTTAATGTGGGAATCGGTCCATAATGGTAGTTTTCAGATATTGTCTTTCCCTTTCCTCTTTTCTACTCTTCTTTTCTTAGCTTCAGAACCACCTCTTCAAAATAAACTGATTTCACAAGTCCACTACGTAAAACAAACAAAAGCAGAGATGCTCTGGCTCCATGGGAGGGACTGACCACCCCCCACCCAAGGATTTGGTCACGTGATACTGAGGCAGCTCTGAGAAGACTCATTTTCGAATCACAAGAAACATGTTTACATCACTGCTAGAATTAGAGTTTTCCCACTGTCTTTCTCAGAACCAAGAGAAGGAGAACCTTCCTCGTTTGAATAAAGCAGCTGAGGTCTACTAGGATGAAGTGACTTGGCCAGGGCCACACAGAAAGCCTGTATGCTGGAGCCAGTGCTATGACTCTCTCATAATCTGTTTCTCTTCCACCTTGCAGAAGCAGGCTTAGGAGGGTGGTCTGACTCTCACTCACCTACCTACTGGCTATGTGACCTTGGCAAGATAGTCAACATTTCTGTGGTTCTTCCTCTGTAAAAGGATGCAGGAGAGTCCTACCTTCAGCTTCAGTGAGCATTCAATGAGATGATACTCATACAGGAGTCAGAACCTTGCTTGCCATATGGTAGGTGCTTAATAAAAGTTAGTCATATGGAGCTGGGGGTGTGGCGCATGCCTGTAATCCCAGCAACTTGGGAGGCAGAGGCAGGAGGATCGCATGTTTGAGACCAGAGGCAGTCTGCATAATTTAGCGAGACCTTGTCTCAAAAAGTAAAAAAAAAAAAAAAAAAAAAATTGGGCTGAGGGTGCAGCTCAGTGGTCCAGCACTTGCAAAACATGCAAGTGTGAGTGTGAGGCCCTGGGCTCAACCCCCAGTACCGGAAAAAAAAAGTTACATGTACTGCACTGTACCCCCAGGCTTTCTCTGCACCTTTCAGCTACAGTCATGATTATGCCCATTAATCTTGCCAGAGCACATTGATCAGATAGCAGACAGAACCAGTCCAGCTGTGGATGCTTCCAAATAATCCACAGCAGGCAATGGACAACCCAGCGAGGGTAAAGAGTATTGAAAACAGAATACAATGACATCTGGAAATAATTGCCACCACTTAAATTTCCAGTAATTTTTTTTTCCCAGAAAAATATAACATTGACCAAAGGAGTGAAGAAGAGCTGACTGACCTGGGAGAAATGTCACACCCTTGTTGCATGAAGGCTCCCAGGGAGAACCACAAGCTGTTGAAGATCCCAAACTCATTCGACTGGTCATTTGTTGTTTGGTCTCGTCCTTCCTCAAACTCTTCACTATGCCACTCGTAGGGGCTGAAGCGGCTGACCAAGAAGAGGACGACGCTCACGCCAATGTAGGCAAACACGATGCACATCCAAATCTCATAGGCCAAAGGGTCCAGGAAGGAGAAGACTCCCGGCTTGGACTTCTGTGGCTTTTTTATCATGATGGAGATCCCCAAACTCATAAATGGCTTGGAGAAATCTATAACCTCTTCCCGGACCAACGTGATAGTTAAGGGAGCCACTGCTACATCTGCTCTCTGCAAAAGTAAAATAAAATAAAATTCAGTTGAGCTCAGCAGCTCTCTTTGTTCTCTTGTTTCTCTCTTCACCATGAATATTCTTTTGTATCCTAGAAGATGTAAAAATGGGAATCTTACAAGGCCAACCCCTCTGACGGCAAAATATTTCTGATGAATGGGCAACCAGCTTATTATCTTACAGGAGAGGTTACTACATTATTTGACAACTCTACTTTCCAGAGCCTGCAGCTGTACCACTGAGGCATCCAATTCCATCAGATCTTGGAAGCCAAGCAGGGTTGGACCTGGTTAGTACTTGGATGGGAGACCAACTGGGAACACCAGGTGCTGTAGGCTTGGGAGAAGGACCTGGCAATCCACTCCCAGAAAACAATTGGCCATTGAAAACCCTATGAGTAGCAGAGAAGCACTGACAATACTGTTTCACCTGTTGTACATATGAGTCAGATACCAACTCCACAGCACCTAACAACAACAACTTGCCAGAGGTTCTTCCCTATCCTGCAAGAAAGGGTCCACTGTTTTCTGCCTGCCCAGCACCCACGCCTCCTCTTTGTCATCTGAGAACCATGCCTGGCTTCCTCTAAGCCCTCCAGGGTGGAGTGCGGCTGACCACACTGGTGACACTGGAAAGCACAAAAGCCAGGTCTGGCCAGGTAGCATACTGCACTCTCATACCTGAAAAGTTCACTAAAGGATGGTGGAAGACTCACATGGATTCAGGGAGAATTAGCCAGAGCTGAAAGATGCAGAGGATGAGCCCTGCTGGTATCACATGGGCCACTCCACATTCAGGGCTTACTCCAGACTCCCTAAGAACATGTGTCAGTGCGTTCTTCTGTTGCCAAGAACGTGAGCCCATCTTTCTATTTGCCTAAGCCAGTTTGCATTCGATCTCTTTTACCTTCAACCAAGATTATCCTGGCTAATGAAGTGGTAAGGCAAGTTTCACTCAATAAACATTTATTGAGCACATACTTGAAAACTCTAGGCTGGAAGCTGTAGGTAAACTATGGTCCCTGTTAGAGGGTAATAGGCAGGAAGAAAGGGAACAGAGGGCCCTGCAGCCAGCCACCTCCCAGCCTAGCCATGTGCTGCCAGGTCACCTGTAATATAAATATCAATGTGAGCCTCCTGTGGGACAAAGGCTTTAGTCTGGTGGTCAGTGCTTCCCTGATAGATAATCCTTACAAACAGCACACATGCTAAAAGGAAACAGAATTAAAACTTCTCACTTCTACATTCATATATACCACTCCCAGCAATCAAATGGGACATTGCTTAGTGGATTCTGCTCCCTTATCAAGACTGGCAGCTGCCTGGATTTCTAACCTTTTGAAATGCCCACTTCTGAGCCCAGTCCTTTGAAGACACTGGGACTCTATTAACATCTTTTGGGCATAGACCCCAGATATAAAACATTTATTTCCTTCCCCTGAGAGCCCAGATTTCACTATAAAAGACAAGGTGACCTTGGCTCTTGGCAGCAGTAGCCTTTTACTACTGCCCACCTTCATGTCTCGAAGGTAGACTCTCTTTATAATCTATACCTTTAATAAACTTAGCCTATATTCCATACTGGCTGGGATTTAGCTCAGTTGGTAGAGTGCTGCGCTGCAGTCTCTGAGGTCCTGAGTTCAATTCCCAGCACTGCAAAAATGGGAGAAGGGCCTGGCAATCCACTCCCAAGGCAATCCCGAAACAGCCATTGAAAACCCTATGAGGGTCGCTATGAGTCAGATACTGACTCGACAGCACCTAACAACAACAACAATATTCCATACTACAATTTTCTGTGTCTTGTACACATTCTTTAATAGAGGAAAACACAGACAAAGCAAGGTATCTACTGCCTGGGAGGGAAAGGTAATTGCTGTTGCGGGGGAAGGACCTACCTGGGCACAGGCTTCCTTCTCTGGACTTGTTTCCCGGTCTCTTTCTCTCTGAATTTACTATCTCTCACCCTTTATCTAAGAAACTTGAAACTCAGCTTCACTTTTCTGTTTCATCCTGAAATTCTTTTCAGTGACTGAGACAAGGACCCCTGACATCTCCTTTGAATGGAGGTGCTGAAAAAGCAAACTCCTCAGGGCAGGCAGTAACACTGGGGTACAGCACTCATAAACCTGCTGACAGTCCCTATACTCAAAGGATCACAAACTGGGAGGAGAGATTAACACACATGTGCACACACACAATATTCCCATCCATAAGGTGGATGAGATGTGTGTTATCTTGTTGTTGTTGTTGTTGTTAGGTGCCGTGGAGTCGGTATCCGACCCATAGCGACCCCTCATAGGGTTTTCAATGGCTGAGTGCTTCGGGATTGCCTTGGGAGTGGATTGTCAGGCCCTTCTCCCATTTTTGCGGTGCTGGGAATTGAACTCGGGGCCTCAAAGACTGCAGCGCAGCGCTCTACCCACTGAGCCAAATCCCAGCCCTGTGTGTTATCTAAGAGATACAAAATGCTACAGGAGATGCGGAAGGGATTTCTTCTGGCTGGAGGATCAGGGACCTGTAAATGTGGCACTGCAAGAGGGTAGGACTGTTGTAACAAGTTACTCTGGCACACAACAGCATTCCAGGAGGAAGGAACCATGTGAATAAGGGCCTGGTGCTAAGAAAGTAAAGTATATTTGCAACTTTTTTCTTTCCTCAGGAAGACTTCTAAGAAATACACAAATAATTCTGTTTTCAACTTCCTAATCTAACATGTTGGTAAACATGAAAAGGCTATAATGAATGTTCACTCTCAGGCATCCAGCAGGTAGACACCTGGCCTTGCCCTTCTGTCTTTCCTACCTCTGTCTAATCACGGGATCATTGGTGTCTACTCAGTAAACATCCATGGGTCTGATGGCCTGGGAGCAGGAGATCCTGGAGACTCAAGAGGCTTTCCACAGGCAGACCCCACAGTATCTTCTCTGAGGGAGAGACATGCCTAGGCAAGTCTGTTGGAGTGAAAGCCTTTCTCTTATGATGCTGCACAACAGTCCAGATGTGAGGCCGGTGACAAATGGTGTGCAGAGGAGGCTCTGCCAACCTGCCAGCCTTACATATTTCTTCTCATTACTGTCATGGGCTGGCACCATTGAGGAGGTCCTGTAAGTGGAATCAACAGCTTCTGAATGACTTATGTTCTCACTTACAGAAACAAGTTTTCTCTACAGCAATGTGGAATCAGGTATGAATTTCAAAGTAATTCTGTTTTATTTTTTTCTAATACCCACTGCATAAATCTTGATATATATATATATATATATATATATATATATATATATGCACACATACATACATATACACACGTATATATACATATATACACACATATACATATATATGTGTATATATGTATATTTTACAAATACTTAAAAGCCAGTACAAAGGAAAAGATATCTACTCTTTTCTCTGTGACTTAACATAGCATAGGAATGAAATGGTAATGACCTTGAGGGACTGACCTCAAGTTACCCAGAGGGTGGGTGAGGGCCAGCTCACAAAGTGGTGAAGGGCACTGAATGGATTATTTGATGCTTCCTCACATCACTTAATAAAAGAGATCATAGCCTGGAAAATTATAGAACCACATCATTTTAATCCTTAGCTCATTTAGCAGTTCAGAAATTTTTTCCATGGAACATTATTTCTGGCAAGATGTTGTATAAAATGAATGTGTTTGGGAAATAGATTTCAACTGGTTCCTTTGGGGTGGGACTTCTCAGAACCTTTAAGAGAGGGGTAAGTAAGGTGCAGTATTTCCAGAATTATTTGGTCATGTGTCACTGATTTGCCTAAGTATATATACTCTGTGCATGTAGGGTCTGGAACCTACACACAAGAGTGGAGATGTTAAGCTCAGCTATCTCATTTTATAGACAAGAAACTCAGGTTCACAGATGGAAGGTGGTTGGTGCAAAGCATCAGTATTTTAGCTCCTTTAACATCGACTGAGAGGGCGGGCGTGGTGGCACACGCCTGTAATCCCAGCGGCTCGGCTCGGGAGGCGGAGGCGGGAGGATTGCAAATTCCAGACCAGAGGCAGTCTGCATAATTTATCGAGACCCTGTCTCAAGAAGTAAAAAAAATGGGCTGAGGTGCAGCTCAGTGGTCCAGCACTTGCCGAGCATGCAGGCACGAGGCCCTGGGTTCAACCCCCAGTACTGAAAAACAAAAAAAACAAAAACAAAAACAAAAACAAAAAACACATCGACTGAGAGACCTCACGAGTGGATGTGCACCACCTGAGGTTGTCACTGGCACCTTCTCAGGACCGGTCATGGGCAGAGCTGATGTAGGTCCCGACTTCCCTGGTCTGAAACTCCCTGACTGTGTAGCCTAAAGTGAAACACTTGTCTTTTTGAATATCGATGTCCCCATTAGAAAAAAGCATAATAATTCCTCTTTCACCATTTCACAGGATTGTTTTGTGAGGTCAAAAAAATTCAATTACTTGAGAGCACGGTGAAGTGTGAACATTTTACAGACACTCAAAATTATCTCCTTAAACTGACATCACAGGAAAATGGCTCTCAAACTTGAGGGTGCATCAGAATCATCTGGAGGGATTTTAAAAACGCACATGGCAGAGCTTTCAGATTCACTGGCTTTGGGGGGAGATGTGAGAATTTGCCTTCCTAACACCTTCCCAGGTGATGTTGATGCTGCTTTGAGAACCACTAACCCAGGAGATTCCAGAAAAGTCTATGTGATGCCTGGAAACAATCCTGGAAAATAGTAATGGCTTTGATGTGATGGAGAAAAGCAGAGAGTGCACAGGACCCTCCAGGGTGGAGACTTCCTCTGAGCCAGGCACTGTGGAGCTGAACCCTCCCACCAGAGCCCTGTGCTAAGGGTTGCACTGTCTCCATTTGAGGTTGAGGACCCTTGGAGAAGTTCAGTGGCTTGCAGAAGTCCTAGTAGTAGAAGTAGTAGTAGAAGCCAGTAGGCCAGCAGAGTTGGAACTCAAATCCAGGTTTTTTCTGCAAAGCTCACTTTCTTTCTGCTTCAGCCAGACAAAAGACAGTTTGTGCCTTGTGAATAAGGCATATCCATGCAAGAAGCAGAAACCTCATCTGCAGCATGCGGCATCTGTTCCCTGGGTAGAACCCCTCTGGCTCTTCTCTCTGTTAATATGGGATTTATCATCCGGTATTTGCATGGTGTGATTTCTACAGAGGGAGCATGTCCTAGTGTGCTATACAAAAGACAGAGCTGCATGTCCTGACTTTGCTATTACTGTCTGTGTGTCTTTTGTCAAATTATATACCCTCTCTGGGCCTCAGTATCTTCATGTATAAAGTGTAGGAAATAATCTTATGCACCTTACAGGGTTGATATGAGGAATAAGTGAGAGAATGTGAGCACACACCAGGTACATAATATGTAATGAAATGTTACTGCTGTCATTGTTCATAAGAACAAGAGGGAGCGAAAGGAAAACAAGAGAGACTTTGATTGATACCTATCAATAACGCACAGGAAGAATACATTTGGAGGCCGCTAAAGGAATTCTTCCTGATCTCACTGGGGGTTTATGATTGAGAGATATTTCCCCAAACTCCTCTGTTCTTTCTCAGGGGGACAGAAAAGGAGAGGTGAACTAGAAATAAAGGTAGAATAACTAATTGGGCCCATCACAAAGTCTTCAGAAACCAGTTTTTCCTGGGTTCACCAGGGACAGGCCTGGTGGATGGGAGGTGGAAGGGCATGCCTACCAGCCGAGACTGCTGGGGTGCTCCAGCTTGTGGGAGATCTGATTGGCTAGGCCTCAGGCTGATTGTTCACCCCCGGGACACTCATGCCACTGCACTGCCTAGATCACAGGGAACTCACCGACCAAGGGAACTGCATTACGTGAGGGACAGGTGGAGATGAGGGCTGGGGAAGGTGAAAAGTTCGCAGCAGTTGCCATGGGGATGACCTCAGAGCTTGGCAGAAGTTCCCATGGAAACCCGCCTCCAGATGCAGCACATCCCATCCAGGTCTCCCTTTTGTCAATGGAGCTTCCAGAGAGGCAGCAGGGGGAAGAAAGGTGAGAGGCGGCTGGTAACCACCTTTGTAGGTCATCTCAAAAGCCACCTCCCTGAGGGGTAAGCTCTTTACTCTGTCTTTTTCTCTCAAAGCCATTATAACTCCTCCTGCTCTGATCTAAGATAATGAGATTCCCAGTCCTCCAACTTGGGGCTGCTTCCTCCTGACCAGCACTTAGCATCACCCTGGGGCTCCGCCAGGGCTTCAGCTCAAAGACCCAGCCTGAAGCTTGGTGTCTGTGAGTGAAAGCCTGGAGGCTCCCTCCCACACGTGGCAGCCAGCCTTTCCCCTTGCCTTTCATGGCCCCTCTACTCAAGTGGCTTCATGATCTCCTAGCACCCACTGAATTACCCTGCACTCTCCCCTGTCGCTTCCTTCTCAAACTCGTCCCTCACCACACCTGCACCCAAGTTTCCTGTTTTCCCACTCCCCCTCACACCATACTTATTTCCTCCCATTGTTTATAATTTAGAAACTCCTGGGCTGCCTTTCTCTCTTGCTCTTTGAATACGGCCACTTTCCAAGTTCTACACTCTTCCCAAGGGCTAGGAAAATCCAGTAAGTGCTTGTGTGGACCATACAGTTCAGACTCCTTGATGCTATGCTTTTACTATTCTCTCTCACTGTCTTTTCCACCCCATAAAATATAAAATACTGGGGAGCTTTTGCTTCTCAACGATTCCCTGAGTATTGGAAATGATGGGGGATATTAGTGGCTTCTCAAGACTGCTTCAGTTTATTGAAGACTCTATCTCAATTGTATTGGAAGTACTTCAAAGTCGGAGAGAAGTGTAAAGATGGAGTAGAGTCACCCCTGTGATACAGACAACCATTGTACAAGATAGAGGAGGCCAAAAGAGAATTAGAAACTAAGTTCTACAGGGAAAGGAAAGACACTTTAAAAGAGAGTTCACTCCTGTGATGAGGAGGAAGAAAAGACATCTTAGGAAAAGTAATATTGGGTTGGTTTTGGGGGAGGATTTAGAGGCGGAGATTGGTGGGGGCCCCCCAAGGGGACAGAGTAGTAGAAGGGCAGTTTGGCAGAACTGAAGCTGCAGGAGAGGGAAAGTAGAAGCAAGTGGCTAGATGGTCAGGTTGGATGCAGGTGCATCTAAACTCAGAGGAGAAATCTTCATTGAAGGAGCCACAAATAACCTTGAGTAGGGAAGCACACCTTAGCAATCTGCCTTGAGCAACTTGATCTTGGAGCTATACTGTTGCCTGTGTTGGACAATGACCAACTTAAGTCATAAGATGCTGAGTGGAGCTGAGCGAGTTCAGACTAGGCACCAGGACAAAGCATGTCTTAAGACAATGGGTTTTAGATGACTCTTCTATTCAGCAGCAGCAATCCTCAATTTTGAGGTCTCCTAGGCATGTGTGGGCAAGGCCAGTCACCAAATGATTTCCTGTCACACCCTCTGCCTCTGCCCTCAAGTCCCCACCCAGGAGGAACTTACTCCATAGACCAGCTCGCCCACCATGCCGTTCCAGGCCTTTGTGTCAGGATCACGGGCTCCATATTTTCCGTCACTGACGATCTCGAGACGGTAGGAGTACCCCACATGCTTGGCAATCTCTGCTGCCAGCTCCACACAGTAGCCCTCGTAGCGGTCATTGCCCTCAAACTGGTTGGCATTTTTCTTGAGCATCACGTAAGGATCTTCCTGGTAGAAAAATGAGGAAACAAAAGATGTGGGTTGTGGGTTCACTCAAGGGTAGAGAGGACTTTGACACTGGCTAACACAGGGCAGTCTCTCCAGCCTCTAAATCTATTTCTTAAATTCCTTCCCCCATTATAAACTTCTTGGGATAAGGAATCAAACTTTGTTAAAATACGGTTTCATCACTGAAATATGGGAAACATCTTTTCAAGTTACAGTGATACCTTGATGCCCGACCACAATTTACTGTGGACGGCCAGTCAAGTGCCAATTGGTTTGAGTGCCAAGTATGTCTTTCCCATAAGAAATAATGTAAATGGGCCAGGTGCAGTGGTGCATACCTGTAATCTCAGTGACTTGTGAGGCAGAGGCAAGAGGATCACAAGTTCGAGGCCAGAGGCAGTGTATATCACTTAGCAATACCCTATCTCAAGGTAAAAAAAAATTAAAAATGAGCTGGGGATACAGATCAGGGGTAGAATGCTTTTAAAGCTTATGTAAGGCCTTGCATTCAGCCTGTCAGTACTACAAAATTTCAAACCCAACTAAACCAAAACAAAATTGGGCTGAGGTGCAGCCCAGTGGAGGAGCTGTATGTACTTGTATATATGAAGTCCTGGGTTCAACTTCCAAGTACCACACACACAAAAAAAATGTAAAAGTATTTTTTGGCTCTTGCACCATTCTGAATGGTTAATTCAGACACATATATGCCACTCACATACTTAGCAATAAGTTCTTTTTGAAATTCAATTGTCCTTCTTACTGTTTTCCTCTTTTCTTCACTTTTTGTGCTTGAAAGTTTCGTGGGTGCCATGATATCTGCATGGCATATGTATGTACATGTGCGTGCGCACACGCATGTGTATAATGTACTTCTGGGGGAAGGGGAAGTAGATCCTAAATAGATTCTAGATCTCTCATGATCACCACTTAAAATCATAGCCACTTTTGTGTACTTCATGTACTAGACTTCAGGTGAAAATGAGGGAGGATAAAGTGAGACAACCAGCACATTTCACTGTCACCCTTAAGTTTCATGTATGAAGACAGTCGCCCAGAAGAGCTCATGTGACATATCCAAGGATACAGAGTGAGTCAGTGCCTCTATGAGCCACTGAGTGGACACTCAGAGCATCTCAGCTACAGAGCATTCCTTTTTCCCCTCCCTGTCTTACTGATGGCACAGCTGTGGTGGAAGAGTGCCCGGTTTTTGCTCTCAGTGGAAACCCTGTGCTGGTCTGGTGTGACCCTGAGTGCCCTCAAGGCAGGAGAGAGTACTCACTAGGATGGTTGTGACGATGTAGGTCCTGTTCTGAACACTTGAGTTGTCTCCCCCAGCTTGAGCATCAGTGGCCGCAGGGACAAACTTATCATCCTCATTCCAGTGACCGATCTGTTAATGAGAGGAAGGTGGAGGTGTAAGGCAGACAGAGTAGAGCACCATGCAGTGCTGGCTATGCAGACCTGGAAGGACTGGCTGACGGAAGCAGAGGCAAGGGGCCTTCCAGCTGCCCAGGTAAAATATGACAGTGTGGGCTAAGCCTGAACCTGCCCACTCACTCAGCTACACTGCCTTGTGAGCCAGAGCTGTGAGGATTTAACACTGTGAAGTTGTTTTCAGAAGCTGAACACCTCTTTCCCATGATTATGAACCTTTTGTTTTCCTGAGCTCATTCTGAATGGTAGATGGAATCATATGATTACTGTATTCCTTTTATTTTCTTTTTAGGCTACCTGTATTTTTCCATCTAGAATTAACTTCCTAGGATATTTATTTTATCCCTTATTTCTCTTTTGCAAGCATAAACTATTGCAATATCGAGCATATTCCATAGGTGCCAAATATGTACACACATTTTAAGAGATGTATTCCTTTTCAAAATTCAATTGAATTATCCTAGTAATGTATAGTATGACCTCTTGTAATTGCAGAAGTCAAATGAGACTTGTGTTCATCTTTTGTTATTATTGAATATTACAATTTTAATACAGTTAATGTACATACATTTTTCTGGCACACTCTATAGTAGTGCTTAGGGTTAAACAACATTAATTTTCCAAGGTCTCTCAGTGGATGTTTATCAAATCCCTATTACGTGCAAGCTGTGAGCTAAGATATTGGCACTGGTGTGTGGCAGAGCTGAGAAGTCTGGGACAGGCTTTGTTCTAAGAATAACTCTGGTCTACTTGGGAAGACATGAAACACACACACACACACACACACACACACACACACACACACACACACGTGTAGCCCAAGACATGACAAGTGAGTGGGCTTGAGGAGTTCAGAGAAGCAAAAGCCAAGTGTGGGATCCTGGGTAGAGAAAAAGGCAACAGGAGGTGGCAGGTGGCAGGTGGCACGTGAGGAGAGGCAGACGGGTCCAAACTGTTCAGGCTGGGAGCATGGGAGCCATGCTGTGAGGCAGGAATCTGCCTAGGTCTTGGGCCTGGTGGAAGGTAGGTTAGCCCAGAAGCCAGGGGTGCTTGGGTCTAAGGAGCACAGGGCTCTGAAGGCCAGGTGGAGTAGCACAGACTGCATCTTGATGGCAGTAGGGAGCCATGGGAGGTTTGGGAACAGCAGAATGACATACTCCCCCATAACCCTAGACCTCCTGTGCCTCTCTTGCCTCCTCCCCTTCCTCTCCATTTCCACTGCCATCTCTCCCTGGACAGCTGTGCTTGCTCTTGGGACCTTTCTGCTGGCTGGAGTGCTAAAGGGATAAAGGAAGGCCAAGTGCAGGGGCCTATGCAAGGGATGAGCAGCTCCACCCCCAGCCAGAGCACATGTGGTCATCTCCAACGTGCCCTCCCTGCGATGTCTTTCCCGGTCCTGCTGGACATCACAGTCGTCCCTGCGACCTTGCAGTCATTAACAACAGCAGCAGGAGTCGCCAACGTGGCAGATGTTCTTGCCATGTTGCAGGCTGAGTGGCCCAGGTTTTGTACCATCTTGTCTGTCCCAGGGGAGGTGTTAACTTGTCCCAGGTGGCGCCACTGGAAAGAGGCTGAGCATAGCCTGCACTGCTGGCCGTGGGCCTCTAGCAGCTGCCCTTCTGACGAGAGGGCCTCTCTCTGAGCTGGGAATCGCATTATTCAGCTCCATATGTTTCTACCGCCCTGCTAAGTGCTTTCTGTGTTTTCATTCCTTTCATCTCCAGAACATCCCATGTAGCTGGTCAGTTATCATTCTCATTTTAAGTGTGAAGAGAGGGTGACGTGGAGAAAGAGAAGAGCCTCCCTGAGGCCACAAGGGCAGCTGTGGAGTGGAGGCAGGATCGGAGCCAGGAAGGCCTTCAGGGCCTCCGGCGCATGTCCCTGAGAGCCATGTGATCTGGCTGCTTGTGTTGCTTGTGTCTCTGTCTCCATCTTTCCACTGCTGCAGGCTCTGGGGGGCACAACACTCTCAGGAGGAGAGGGCAAGCCAGACAGCTGTGGCCCTGTAGGGAGTGAGTGTGCCCTGCTGGGCACACAGCTCAGAGGCTGAGGGGTGTGTCCATGGGGACACTGCTGAGATTGGCCTGCTGGGCAGGCATATGCATGTTGATGTCTGAGGGGCTATTAGTCTGAGAGGAGGAAATGTTTTTTGTTGTTCCTGTTAGGTGCTGTGGAGATGGGTTTGATTCATAGTGACCCTATGTACAACAGAATGAAACATTCCCCGACACTGGGCTATGCACACTCTATTTCTTATGTTTAACCCCATTGTTGCCGCCACTGTGTCAATCCATCTAGTTGAGGGTTTTCCTTTTTTTTTTTTTTTTTTTTGGTGACCTGCCTCTCTGCCAAACATGATGTCCTTCTCCAGGGATCGGTCCCTCCTGATGACATGTCCAAAATACGGAAGACTCAGTCTAGAAATCCTTGCCTCCAAGGATCACTCTGATTGCATTTCTTCTAGGATGGATCTGTTGGTTCTTTTGGCAGTCCATGGTATAGTCAATATTCCGCTCCAGCACCATAATTCAAAAGCATCAATTTTTCTCCTGTCTCCCTTATTTAATGTCCAGCTTTCACAAGCATATGATGCAATTGAAAATTCCATGGCATGAGTCAGGTGCACCTTTGTCTTCAATGTGACATCCTGACTTTTCAACACTTTAAAGAGCTCTTTTGCAAAGCTTTTCCCAATGCAATGCATCTTTTGATTTCTTGACTGCTGCTTCCATGGGTGTTGATTGTAGAACCAAGTAAACAAAATCTTCAGATAATCTCAATCTTTTCTTCATTTATCTTTATTGTTATTTTGTTTTACTTGGTTGTAGAAGAGATAGTTCTCTCTGACACAAGAACCAGACTTAGATTTCAAGAATGTGAGTACTGCAGGAGACCTAAAGAGTCATTTCCACCAACCACTTCCTTTTTCACGGGGGTGGGGGTGGGGGGGAGAAACACAGGCTCAGAGGCTACAGTATAGTCTCGCCCCTGAGATGCCCAGGCTGACCAAGAACCCGGAGTTGTCCCAATGACCCCCTTATCTTAGGATTCGGTCCTGCAGGCACCACTCCACAAATTCCTTTAAATGATCACTAGATCAGAATGCTCTGGGCCAGAACAAAGGGCTGTAGATATGGGCAATAACTTCCAGGAACTCCCAGGTCTCAGGATAATACAAATGGCATGCTTTAGGAACTCAAAACCCCACCTTATTTGACTTTCAATAGCAGACCCCTCTTACTTTAGCAACTCAAAAGCCCCACCTTATCTCAAAGCCCCACCTTATTTGGACTTTTGCCTTTCGCCTTCTCCACCCCCTCCTTCCCTGCTTGTAGCCCACAATATAAGCCTTCACCCTACAAGGACTTGGGGTCCCAACACTGAACTGTTGCGCCGGTGAGGTGTGGTACCCTCGAGCTCCAGCATTAATAAAGGCTCTTTGTTATTACATGCGACTTTGGACTCCCTGGTGGTCTTTGGGGAACTCATACTTTGGGCACAACAGCCCCCTTGCTTCACTATGTAATGAGTACTCCACAGAACCCCAGGGCCTGTGCGGACCCTGGGATACAGTCCAGAGAGGTGGGAAAGGGTAGGGAAAGAGGAGGAAGCCTGGGCTCCATCAGTCAGCTCTGCTTTTAGTCTGTGTCATATATTGGGATTCCCTTCAGAGTTGCATTTTACAAGCAGCCCTCTGGCTAAACAGTAAATGTTTAAAACCACCATGGCAGCATATCAAGATGTGAGGTGGGTTTTGTTTTTTTTTTTTTTTTTTTGTATTTAAAAATAATTCTCCAAGATACTTTCACATTTAACTCTTTTGCTCCTCATACTGTACAAATACTTGACAGGTTTGGGAATAGTTTATCTGTTTTACAGATGAGAGAATGTAGGCTTAGGGATATTAAATGATCTAATTTATACTAATAGGTTTTATAGCGATTACTGGCAGAAACTAGAACCAAGCTTTCATGGACCTCAAAGGTAAGATTATTTAATAAAATCAATATAAATTTGGGAGAATGTCTGCCAAATATGAATATTTTCCCCCATGAATGACACTAAGGGCTTTTGCTCCTTTCTTTCCCCTCTTCCTTTTTTTTCTTCTCTTCCTTCCCTTCCTTCCTCTATTTCTTTTTTCCCTCTTTATTGTCAGTCCACAGGTTTAGTTATTCCTATTGAAACTGTAAAAATCATCAGTAGAGAGGAAGTTGCTTCCTGTGACTTGTAACTAATCTCTCTAAAATCCATAGTGTATTAACAGGGTTATTTTAAAAAAAGAAAACAACAACAAAAAAAAAAAAAAAGAAGAAAAGAAAGAGTGTGCTCTGTGGTGCTCCAACAGATACAGAGTTAAGAGCTAAGCTTTCCTAATTACTATGACCTTGGCCAAGTCACTTGATCTCTGTGTGTCTGAGTTCTTGATTGGTAGAATGGATATATAACAGTAAATACCGTGAGGACTAGATGAGTTAATGCATGTAGAACAGTGAGTACAGTACATAGTTCAGAAGAAATTGTCATCAGCTAACCAATGATTTTCATTAGGGTGACGTCTACTTGAAAGTTAACAGGTTCTATACTGCAACACATTCCAGTTTGCAATTTGCTACCATATACTATCAAACTCCAAAAGAAGTACTTATAGAGCATTTCCAAACTATATGAAAGTCTAACCTTTCTTTACATACAGAATGTACCAGAGCTAGTAGGTCAAAAACCAGAACACCCCACTCTTTTGATAAAAGATGGAGAAAAAAGCAAGATGAATCTGGGGAGATTTATAAAGCTCGGAAAGAAGACTGAATTGTTAAGGACAGTAGTCTTTCAAAGCTAGTATCATAGCACTGATGTAAACTGGAGTCTTTACAAAATATTGTATAGCTTGGCTGACCAATAGAGACTGTCACATGAAAATCTAGTGGGATAGTTAAATATTATAAACAAGCTTATTTTATTCCTAAATCCCTTATAGAAAAATATGACAGGATATTGTTAGGGCTGGTAGAGACTTATGGATGCCCAAACTCATGCTTACACCTCACCTGAACTACACTATGGAATCTCATTCCAGAGTTTGATGAAAAGAGAGCTGGTAAAGATTTTTGAAGCAACATTGCACTTTGGAGTGGAGAGCACATTTCTCTTTCTTTAGAAGATAGGTTGTATTATTATACAGCACTTTGATTTTTCTACTGAGGATATGCAGGGACTTTGATTCTGTCTGAAAGTAAATCAGAGTTAGTAGTTTGGTAAAGATGGGGGCCCACTGTTCAGGAGAGGATTTAAACAATTCTGACAGTGAGAGGTCTTCTCCTGGGGCCAGTTATAATTTTTGATCTCCTGTTTTCCACCTACCTCTAAAGATTCTTTGAATATAGGAAATGAGTCTAGATAGATCAGACTTTTTTCCCAAGTGGATGAAGTTCAAAAAGGAGATGATCATAGAACTGCAAATTCAACTGATCTACCTTGTACAGGGGCTGGGATTTAGCTCAGTTGGTAGAGCGCTGCTCTGCAGTCTCTGAGGTCCTGAGTTTGACTCCCAGCACTGCAAAAAGGGAGAAGGATGTGGCAACCCACTCCCAAGGCAATCCCAAAACAGTCAGCCATTGAAAGCCCTATGAGGGTCGCTATGAGTCGGACTTGACTTAACGGCACCTAACAGCAATAACAACAACCTTGTACAGTCCTCCAGTTGAATTTATACATCAGTATCTCCAGGTTGCTTCTGAAGCCACAGACTATGACCTCCCAAAATGAGATTTATTGTAACTAATTTTTTAAAAAGTAAGTTGCCTCTTGTGGCAAGGACAACTAGCTGACCACCAAGTATTCTTAGTTGCCTTTTCTAGTGTAGAGATGTTGGTAGGAAGTGGCTACCCAGCCAGAAACTATATTTCCCAGCACGCTCTGCACCTAGTTGGCCTATACAATTGCATTCTGGTCAATGGAGTGCAAGGGAAGTGAGATGCATCTATCCCAGGCTGGCCCCACAAAACATCTAGCATGATTTCCATTTTCTTTCTTCCTCATCTGTTTGCTAACAGTTGATGGCCAGGAAGATCCAAGTAGACAGTGGAGCCTTCCTAAACCTGTGTCTCAGCCCAAGCCTGCAGGCCAAAAGCTAGTCACTAAGAAATAGACTTCTATGGCACTGACAGCTGAGATTTTAGCATTGCTGTACCCAGGCTTATTTGAACTAATACACTAAAAGGAGTTGAAGTTAAAGGTTTGTGATTCTATCTGAACACTGAAGTGCAGTTGAATTTGCAGCATGTTTCTTTTGCTTGCAGGCAGGTTTATGGAAGCAAAGGCCAGAGCACTGTACCCCGATTGACCAGCAGCACCCACTTAATAAAGAACCACTTGTCTGCATGGCTTGCTGTGTGTCGGTGTAGTCCAGGCACTGAGAGTGTGACCAATACTGACTATCATCTGTGCTTTTAGAGAGCTGGTGCTCAGTGATGCTATGGCTTAAACAGCCCCTCCATATGGAAATGTAGTTACCACTGGGATGGGCTTGGAGATGGGGCCTTTGAAGACTGATTAGGTGGGGCTGAACAGATTCATATTGTTATTGGTGCCACTTTCACAAACAGACCTGAGTTGCTATGGTTGAGACTGGGTTAGTTGTTACAGGGGGAGCTTTGTTATAAAACCAAGCTATTTCTTGAGTGCCTTCTCACTATGTGATGCTCTTCACCATGTTGTAATATACCAAGAAGACCCTTGCCAGATGGTAGAATCTCAATATTGGACTTTCCAGTCTCTAGAGCCGTAAGAAATACATTTCCTCTCTTTATAAATTACCCAGAATGTGGTATTCTGTTAGAGCAGTAGAAAATGGTCTGAGAGAAGTGGAAAAGAGACAAATAAGTGGAAAAGAAAGACAACACATATCCAGACCTGGGGTTGGCAGCTCTTATATGAAAGGGCCAGGCAGAGAATATTTTAGGATTTGTGGGTCATATACCTTCTATTGCAACCACTCATCTCTGCCATTGTAATACAGAAGCAGCCATAGATAATGTGTAAGCAAATGAGAGTGTCTTTGTTCCAAAGAAACTATTTATGGATTCAAATTTTAATTTTTAAATGTTACAATATAGTCTTTTTATATTTATTTCAACTGTTTGTTAAAATGCAAAAACCATTAGCTCACAGACTGTACAGAAATAGGTGGCAGGCTGTATTTGGCCAACAGTTGAAGTCTTCCAGCTCAAGTATATCTGAAAAGTATAAAAACTGAAAAAAGTAAAATTGGATAATGTGGCTCTGCTAGGCAGTGGTTGTGCTTTAGATAGACTCTCCAATGTGGCTTCCCTTGAGCTGAAACCTGAAGGCCAAAGTGAAACACAGCACATGAAAGTATGGCGGCAGAGAATGCTGGATAAAGGAACCCCAAGGACAAATGCCCCAAAACAGTGCACTTGATGTGCTCAAGGAATGTAAAAACGCCAAGTAGACACAGAGTAATGAGGTAGAGAAAGAGGAGTCAGAGCTGATGTCAGGGCCTCTGAGTCATGCTCTGGAGATCTGCCACACTGTCCTGGTGGTAGGAAGCCAGTGAGAAATTTTAAAGCTGAGCAGGAATATAATTTGATATGTATTTGAAACTTACTCTCCAGCTCTTGTGGCAGAAAGAGGCTTTTTCGAGGGGCAAGAACACAGAGAGCAGGCCTCAAGGCTTGGCCAGGGGGCTAATGCATGGTGGGTGGAAAGTGGCTTGGGCCTAGGGTTGGCAGGGGCAATGGAAAGTGGGTGGAATAAGGCTGCATGCTAGAGCTAGAGCTTGACTTGATGTGTTCAGAATTGGATGGCAAGGATTTAAAGAGAAACTCCCAGAGGGCATTTGGAATGGAGACCTGTGAGTTTTCTGGGACCTCAGAAAGTGACCTGTGCTATCCACAAGACTTTGGATCACTTTGGCCTTCTCACCTGCCTAGGCTTTCCATTCTAGTCATGTCTGGGATCAGAAATGGAAGTAACAAACCTGGCACAGGGCAGTGGGACTCAAGTCAAGTTGAAAAATGAGTAGGTACCTGTAACCAGGTCCAAAAATAGCTACAGGATCAATGGGCAAAGGTGGCAAAATCAAGAGTGAAATAATCTATGAAAGAATTTTCCCTACACGTCTGTTGGCAGCCAGATATAAGCATTTGTGATGCTACCTGAATTTGACAAGGTATTTTATTCAGAGGGGGACCCCTAAGTTGGTCCCCTGTGATGCAGTGGTATTTCTAAATGGTGTCTCCAGGATTTAGTTTTAGCAGAGCCATTACCATCCTGGCATCTGAACCTCCTGACCTTTAGGATGGCTGTATGCTCAGAGTGCATGCATTCTAGTGGGATCCAGGCACCTTAGTGTGCTGGCATGTGAGCTGGTAGGATCCAGGCCTGAGGATCAGAGGAGATCCCTGAGGCCCTCGATCTGGATGAAACAGCTCCTTTTTATTGCACACCTCAGGTAAGGCTGTGGAATGTTCCTGGAAACCGGCACAACTAGGTCACCCTTGAAAATCTGCGAAATTACTTTGCTTGGAGGCTGATTGAGAAAAAGGCCTGAAGGCACAGATGTGGAGGAATTGATTTTCCAAAAGTCAGATCTCCCGTAAACAAAAAATGTTTAAGCTTACATTGTAAGAAAGGATTTAGTCACTGGAAAGTAAGTACAAAAACAGCCCCGGGACTTGAAAAATAAAGCAGAACCATTTGCTTGTGGATTTTAAGGTTACTCTGTTAGTTCTGTTTGCTGATTTATCCATTCCACGGGCTCTCTCAGCCCAGCTCACTCAATGCTGACATAAAAATCTCTGTAGCCTATAGGAAAGAATTTAGAAAGAAATAAATAAATGTGGGCTAAGGGTCCACTGCAGGCCAGGTGCTACTTTTCTGAATCCCTTACTGTGGGGGTTAAAAGCATTGTCTCATTTAACCCTGCAGAAATCCTGTGAGGTAAAGGGGTACTATCCCAGGCTGGCCTTGAGCTTGTGATCCTCCTGCCTCAGCCTCCTAAGTGCTGGGATTATAGGTGTGCACCACTGTGGCTGGCCAGTATTACTCCTCTTTTAGAGATGATCTAATTGAGGCTCAGATAGGCTAAATAACTTGTTCAAGGTCATGTGATCAGTAGAGAGTAAAAGAGACACTTAAATCCTGGTCCCTCTGCTGCTGAAGCCCTGGCTCTTAATCACTCGGCACCTGGGACCTCTTATGCTAGGGAGGGGAGGAAGCTTTTAATAGGAACACATTCCTGGGCCTCATCTCTTCTCTCCATAAGCAGAATACCCAGGAGCTGGGATCTAGGAATCTGCATTTTTAAATCAGGTTTCAGGTAATTCTTTTATTTGTTGAGAACCACTAGTCTCTTCACAGTGCCTCCACTTCTTGAGAAGTTCATTTTATTTTTATTTATTTAATTTTATTTTTTTGAAACAGGGTCTTACTATGTAGCCCAGGCTGTCCTGCAACTCCCAATCCTCCTGCCTCAGCCTCCTGAGTACTGGGATTACAGGTGTGCACCACAACTGGCTTCTGCGAAGTTTTTGATGAACATAAGGGCTTGAAGAGATAAGGAGGCTCCTAACAGTCTCTAGGAAACATTTGGGGTCAACTTGAAGGTCTGAGACCCTGGGTCTGAGGGTAATAATTGGGGAAGTTTGTACTAAAGGCAGTTTGTCTATTCATGATGGTCCCTTCTCAACATGCATAGTAAGCTGAAGTCCAGTGAGGAGAGGGACAATGTGACTAGGGGAGTGAGGCTGGTAGGGAGGATCTAAGGTGTCAGGGCTGAGTGGAAGTAGGGGTCATACAGCCCAGCATTTCTCACTTATGTTAAAGCTGAAGGCCACACAGATGGATCATGGGCTGGAAGTCTCTATTTGTATTCTTGTTATACAACCCCTGTGTTCCTCACATGTCCAACCTACTAATGAGTAAAAATGAATCTGGCTTTAACTTAAAGTACTCTACTATCTTGGAGAGGAAAACCCAGATCAACATCTGTGTGCATGTGGTATGTGCATGTATGTATATGCGTTTACTTATTTATGTATGTATTTATGTATTTATTTACTTACTTATTTTAAGACAGGGTCTCACTCTGTAGCTCAGGCTGGCCTTGAACTCACAACCCTGCTGCTTCAGCCTCCTGATTGCTGGGATTATAGACGTATTCATCCACATCTTGGCTCCACATCCATATTTTAACTATGACCAACATGCATGCAGCTGTTCATGCATTATTTAGAAATACTAGTGTGTGCCACTATGAAATAGCAAGTTTTTTCCCCCTGAGGACAAAAGGCCTTTCTGAGGATCTTGAGGGACAGCCCAGGTTCATGGTCAACAGATTTCTATCTAGGAGCAATCTGTTTGCCTGTTCTAGCTCTTCTATAAAAATCCTTCAGAATTTATGCTTTCATTGGCAGGCAGGGGCTGCTGCCCATTCTCCTCAGGGTCTGACAGGAAGATAGCCAGAAGAAGGTCACGTGTCTGGTGTTCCTTCCAGGGCAGTGACACCCTCTGAGCTTCTGCCCTCATCCCTCAGTCTAGCAAGGGCTAGAGAGCCAGGGGCCCAAAAGAAGGTTCCCCTTCTGTTCCAGCTTACTTGGAGAAGTTAGGCAGCCTGAGGGCCTCTCTGCTGCGGTTTAGCTAACTGGAAAGGGCCTTTGTCACCAAGGCAAAAATTCTCCAAAGCCACAAGAAGGAGCAAAGTGCTTCTTGGAAACTGAGGGCTGTCAGAGCCAAGTGACCAGCACATGTCCTCTCTAGCAGCATGAATTAGAAGAAGGATAATAAAAATGAACTTGGACTGTTTCTGGAGGACTATTATCCATAGTAGATTTTTGTCCCCACAGAAGTCCTTGTACAATCACCATGCCAAAGGTTTGTTGAGGAGTAGACTGCCCACAGCTATAATCATGGCTAAATAGTGGGCCCTTGCTTTGCACTTGCTGAAAATTAAGGCAAGTAGTGGCCTTATGGTAGCAGATTACTGAAGTGTTCCCAGCAGAAGGTGATAAATGGGCTTTTGGAACCCTCTGGTTGCTCACAGTCTAGGAAAGAGGATGGGGTGTATGCCAGTAGTCACTCCAACATGGAGGATGTGGGGTCAAATGTGCTATGGGAACAGAGGCCTAGGGATAGTGGCTACTGGTTAGGGAAAGCTAGATGAAAAAGAAGGTGTCCATACTTGGCCCTGCAGTAGGCAGACTGATGTGCCTGAAGATGCCTGAGCTCTAACCTTCCTGTGACCATGTTCTGTCATGCAGCCCAGGGGACGCTGCAGGGTGTGATGAAGTTATAGACCTCGAGACGAGGAGACCATCCTAAGTGGCACCAACCCAAACAGTCCTTAAAAGCAGGGGACCTTTCTTGGCTGTGGTCAGAGGAAAAATGGAACAGAGGAAGAGGTCAGAGCTCTGTGATGCTGCTTTGAAGGTGGAGCAGGTCATGTAAGCCAAGGGATATGGGCAGGCTCTAGACCAAGCTGGACAAGGTAAAGAAACCTCCCGAGAGGAGCCCAACCTGTCAATGCTGGTGAGACCTGCAGGACTATAAGACGTTGGACTTGTGCTGCTCTCCACCACAGTTTGTGACAGTTTGTGACAGCAGCAACAGGAAACCAGCACTGTGTGGGTACATGGGTGAGTGGAGACAGACTGGAGACGGGAGGATGGGTCCAGACAGCAGCAGGGAAGAGGGGCCTAAGCAAGTTGAGGAGCCATCTACTAGAACATTCTGTGATGATAGAAATGCTCCACATCTGGGCTGTCTAATAAGAAGCCGCTAGCCCATGTGGCTGTAGAGTCCCTGATATGTGGTGAGGACTACTGAGGGGCTGACTTTTAAATTTGGAGTCACTAAAAATTAAATTTACATCACCTCATATAGCTGGTGTATTTGAGAGCCCAGCACAGAGAGCATGTGTTTGATGGGCCAGCTTTCAATGTCCAGACCACCACTTAGAGCTTCCGCACACCACAGATCACATAATTCTTCAGTGGCTCTGTGAGGGCAGCACTATGGAGATCCCAGTGCTGAAGAACTGGGTAGCATGGAAGAAGGGAGGCTCCTTCCAGGGTTCAGAGCTGGCCTCTGCCCTATGGCCCTCTAGCAGCCCCACACCACATTGTGCAGTCCTCCTGCCACTCCTCTGTGCCACCATGAAGGGTCAGATGTGTGGTGCAGGCCGAGGACAATGAAGTGGAGCCTTCTGTGATAGACAAGAGAGGAAATGACCTTGACATTGAGGGCTGAAGGCTGAGGAGTCACCAGCCAGGGAAAAGATGGGAGTGAGAAGGAGAGTTGCAGGCATACGGAAATGGGCGAAGGCTCCATGGTGAGGTGAGACAACATGCTATATTCAAAGAAATGAAGGACAATCTGAATGGAGTGGAGAGAGGAAGAAAGTGAGTGTCGAAGGTCAAGGTCAGAGAAATTGGTTGAGGCCAAATCACATTGGGTCTGGTAGAATTCAGAGGAAAAATGGAACAGTTATACCAAGGATTTGAATATTATTTGAAAAAAATTGAGTGTACCTACATATACCATATTTATATAAATATACACACATATATATGGGAGAATTGCCTGCAGCTCTAGCACTGTGGCATTCAATCCCATCAGATCTCGGAAGCTAAGCAGGGTTGGGCCTAGTTAGTACTTGGATGGGACACTGCCTGGAAACACCATGTGCTGTAAGCTTGGGAGAAGAACCCAGCAACCCACTCCCAAAAAACAATCAGCCACTGAAAACTCTATGAATAGCAAAGAAGCACTAATAATAGTGTTTCACCTGTTGTACATAGGGTCACTGTGAGTTGGACACTGACTCAATGGCACCTGAAAACAACATATGGGAGAAGGACTTGGCAGCCCACTCCTAAAACAATCAGCCATTGAAAACTCTTTGAATAGCAGAGAAGCACTGACATTGTGCAGAGCATGGCACAATGTGGAGGAGCGTTTTGTTCTATTGTACATAGGGTCACTATGAGTTGGACTCAACTCGATGGCACCTAACACAACAAACACCTCCCATATATATATATATTTACACATAGCCACACATGTATACACAAACACATATTTTCCACTCTGACTTCGTGTAGAAAATGGAGTGGATGTGAACAAGTGTGGATTTGCACAAGATGGTTAACTTCATCAGTAAATATCATTTTCAAGTTCTTACTTGAGAATCCCTCTGGAATAGCAGTGGTATTTTGCACCCATCTATTACTGCACATTTTCAGTGTTTTCTTATCCCTTGGATTTCCACAAATACTCTGAGGGAAAAAGCTGGGATTTTCCTCTCCATTTTGCAGATGAGTGAATAAATTCTCAGAGAAAGGACCTGACTTCCCAGAAGCTCTAGTTGGCTTGTGGCAGGGAAGAGTCTAGAATCCATGTTGCCTGAGACTCCTCAAAGGCCTGGTCCAGGAAAGATGGGCTCTTAGGGCCCTCGGCCTTCTTCTCCCTGCAGATGGAAGCAGTGGCCCTTACCTTCCGGATGCCGTCATGTTTCATTTCAATCACATGGAGGGTGTAGTTGGTCCGGCGTCCTTTCTCATTAAACTGCACGTTTCCTGTCAAACCTTCAAACCGCACCTGGAAAACAAAGCCAAACGGTGAACAGTGAACTTAGAAGTTGAACTTCATGTTTGTTGGTTTGCTTCTGCTGCTGAAACAAAAATCCCAAATGCAAGAGTGTTACATGGATTGAGGTCTTAGAGGAGTCCAAAAGCTAAACCATCCCACCTGCTTGCTCATGGCAGGCACAAATGCAGAGCACTGGGATCTATCTTCAATAGCATTCTTTTACACTGCACTGGGATCCATCTTCAATAGCATTTTCACCCATTACTTTAGATAAATACGAAGAGTGGATCAGACAGCATGCTAATGTGAAATAGAATCACCCCCACGCACCCCACTCTCTCCAGACATGCACCTGAAGATGGAGAACTGAAGGACTCCTCAAAGGAAAGAGACTGAGGTACCATCCCTGATACATCAGGAGAAGGTCTCAGACCAGAAGCTAGCCTTATGATGCTTTGGTCATATTTGACAATGGCTTCTTAATTCCTTTGTGAGCCTGGGGCATAAAATACTTCGAAACCTAAAGACCTGAACTTGACTCCACTTTCCCCACTAACAGCCAGATGACCTTGTGTGATTCCCCCTTCAGTTTCCAAGTTCATACCCTCCATACCTTAAATGACACAGCTAAAATGAAAATTGTGTAAAGCTTCTCAGAACTTATGTTCAGACCAGAGCATGCAGGGCTTTATAGAGGTCTCAGTTGGTTAAAATATAATTTGTATTAGAACCCCAAAATATGCTCCCTGGGATTTATTTTCTTTGAGTAAGTCAAATCAAACTTCTATGGACTCATATGTTCAAGTGTGTTAAAGGTCAAGTGGTCAACATGGGCAACCAAGACCTTTAGGGCCGAGCCTGCTGCTCTGTTGTTGTTAGGTGTTGTTCTGTAGATGACCAGTGAATCCCATACAGGTCCACCTTCAAATTGAAGATAAGTGTAGCTGTGTATCATAAGCTCAGAGTCAAGGAACCACATACTCTCTAATGTGTCTCCTCAGGTCCTGGCCTGAGGGTAGTGAAATGAGTCTCTACTTGTTACCAATGCAAATTCTGCCTGTGACTCAGCACTTTTTATTCCATCTCCACTTAAGATAGCTTAAAAGTAAGTCTTGAAGAGCATTATCTTTGTTAGACAGTGGTCAGTTCCTCGGCCTTTAGGAGGTATAAGAATAACTGATGTGTGTGTGTGTGTGTGTGTGTGTGTGTGTGTGTGTGTGTGTGTGTGCATGTGTGTGTGCGTGTGTGTGCATGTGTATGTGCGTGTGTGTGTTTGTATTTGAGTGATAAAGAGAATATCTGTGCATACATATGTATGCGTGTGTACTTGTTCTGAGGCTGACCCTCTCATCACTTTCTGGTTTGAAGTCTCTTGGTGGGGAAGACTTGACAGGCCCAAAACACTGAGCAAATTATACAACAAATTCTTCACTTTGTCAGCTGAAAGCTTCAGACATTTCTAGTCTGGCCAAGGCTGAGCTGTCCTTGCTTTTCAGAAAGAAAACAAAGCACAGATCGTCTCCAAAGAATAAAAGAAAGTACCAGTTCCAGTCCATCATCAACTTTACCTTCTTTTTACCTTGGTCATCTCTTGCCCACCTCAGCTCTCTGATGGGTTCAGATTTAAGGTGGTTGTAATATTGGTGGGTACCAGTGTAAATAACTTATTTAATGGAGTGGGGTAGATGTGTAGATGAGTGGATGGTAGACTGATTCACCCAAATAGAAACAAGTGTCATTAACAATATAAATGGGCATCTACATTTTGGCCCCTGTTTCAAATGTCATACTGTTTATCAATATGGCACATTAGTGTGTCAAATTGTACAATCTCGCCATCACTCAGTGCTATGGGTTGAATCTAAAACGTCCTCCAAAGGTCATGTGTTTGAATGTTTGGTCCCAGCTGATGGGACTATCCTGGGAGGCTATGGAACTTTCAAGCAGGTTTGCAGAAGTGGGATCCCAGGGGCAGAGCTTTGGAAGTTTTACTGGTTCCAGTAATCTCTCTCTGCTTCTAATCCACCATGATGTGAAGTTCTTTGCCACAGGCCCTGCCAGCATGCCTCCTGCCTCTGTGGATGAAATTCTCTGAACTGTGAGCCCCAATAAATCATTCTTCACACAATTGTATTTCTGTCAGGTATTTTGCCACAGTGATGCACAAGCTAACATACTCAGTTTCCTCATTTGTTTAGTGGGACCAATCAATTATATCTTAAGTTTGTTTTAAGAATTAAATGAGATATTTTATCATCAATACTTGATCCATGGTGAACGTTCAACAGATGCTGGCTGTTGCTATTATTGTTACTAACAATGATACTAATACTACCATCATTTCCCAAATATTTCATATTTATAAAGCACTTTCACACATGCTACTTCATATATATTCATAGGTACATTGTTCAGAGATTATGATCCTCATTTATGTGAAAGAACCCCAAATTCTGGGAGGTAAAGTGTTATGAATAAGTGGCAAATAAAATGCCGCAAATTTAGAGCTTTTGATATCTTCTGGTGTCTTCATTTAAGATATCAAAGGGCCTCAAAAAGGGGCCAGTGCTGCTGTGGTTGGCTCTAGATGGGCCACATGGACATGTACAATGTAGTATGTGGCACCTGCCTTCTTCTGCAGCCCACTACTTATGCCAGGCACTTCCAGTTACACTGTTCCTTCCTGAAAGGACAGCCATGTGCTCCTCACTGAATCTGTCTCTTGGTTTCCTTCTCAAAGAACTGAAATGCTTAGCATGCATATTGTCTGGGACATAAGCATTCCTAATGATGCTGTCCTGATAGAATGGGTAAGGGCATAGAAGATAAGAGGATAGAAAGTCAAGGATGTGAGCCTCTCTGGTAAGTTGTCTCAGCAGCGGAGAATGGGGGGGCTCTTCTAGCAGAAATGAGGATTTTGTCTCTGTCACTTTTCCATGTCTTCTTCAGTTTCTTATTAGGTTGAGGGTCCCACTTGCAAAGTGAGCCAGAGGAAGAGGCTTCTCAGAAATCCTCACTTCTGGACCTGCTGTCCATACCCACCACCCTGAGTTCTGGGCATTCACCCCCGCCCCCTCCTGCCCCAGGGTGAGTGGTGTCAAGCTGATGTGCTTGGGCACTTCTCCTTGTTTCCTGCTCCTGGAACTCTGGGGCACCCTCCTGGCCTTGTCAACTCCCTTGGTTTTCCTGTAAATGGAGTTGGTTGCCAGCTCAGAGTTTGCTGCCAGCATACATTTTCTTTCTTGCCTAGTGCCGGAAGAGTGCTTATTCGTGTTTCTACTACTTGAGCCATGCTAAAAAAATTATTCAGAGACACTTGTTTAAGCACAGTGAGGAAGGCTTTGTTCCAGATGATTACAATAGGTATCGGGATCACTGCAATGGGATTTTTCAGTGGGGAGAGAGATTGGATTTCACTCCAAATATAGCATTGGCAAGAGGGATTTTATAGCTAAGGAACAGGGTGGTAGTCATGGTGGTGGGGTCAGTGGATGAAAAATTACTAAGTGGAAACCTCAGGAGTCTGGGTGATTCTGGCCAAAATGACCTAGTAGGATTCTTGCTGAAGACAAGCCAGAGTGACCTGATATTGCCTGAGGGTTGGAGGAGGCTGAGGAACTTGATCGTGGGAGTTCTTGCTAACCTCACTTAGCAGGGTTCTCTGCTAAGGCTGGAATTTACTTGGAAGCACATGGATGGGATAGAAAGAGAACCTGGAACCCTCCTGAACAATAGGAATTAAATTCTTGGCTTGAAGTCTCTCCTGCAGTTTCCCTGAGCTTCAAAGATGCCTGCACACTATGCTTTTCAAAATGTCAAACCTTGTGAGAAGCTAGTGCTGAAGGGATTGTGACCATTTAGCTGCAACGAGGCAAACCAGGCCTAGAAAGGCTGAGGATTAGTCCAAGATCTCTAGACAGTGCCAAGTGGAGCCATGGTTAGAGCCCAGCTCCTTTTCCTAACTCCCCAACAGGCCAAGTGTGACGCCCACAGTCCTGGCTTATACGCTCATTGTAGTCTCCTGCTAGGTGCCAGAGATGTCTGCACCCAGAGCCTCCAAACAAGCTTGCTCCTTGTTCAAATTCACCCTTCTGGGGCTCATGGGACCGTCCATCTCAGCATGCCTGGGACTGATCCCGTCTGCATCTCCTGTTCTAGAATAATTGACAGTAGCTCTCCCCTTCTCTCTGTTTGTTTCTGTCTCTCACTGTTTCTCTGCCTGTCTTTCTTTCTGTCTGTCTGTCTATCTCTCTCTTCCTCTCAGTCTTTCTCAGTGGTTCTCAGGATCAAGCCAAGGGTCTTGTGCATGCTAGGCAAGTGCTCTACTACTGAGCAATACCCCAGCTCTCTTTGCCCTTCAGTGTCCCAACTTGAAAGGTGAGTTATAGGATCACCCTACTGAATGGCCCATTGCATTCCCACAGGAAGCCTTCCTCTGCAGTGCTGCCCTTGGCCCTGACCATCCACCGCACCAACAGCTCACCTCTATGAATGAACCTTGATCTATTTCTCATAAGCTTGTGTTACATTTGAACCTGAGCCTTGAGTCTGAGAGGCAGGTGCTGTGTTTTATACCCCTTTTGCTTTCCCTGTGCCAGAGCCCATCCTGCAAAGTGCTGGGCATACCTTCATTTCCATGCACTTGATTACTGGTTGACAGACCACAAAAACAGGGATGCTTGGTATTTAGGGAAAGTATTCTGAACTTGAGCCTGCAGCCATACCCCTGTGGCATCTGATCCCATCAGATCTCAGAAGCTAAGCAGGGTCGGGCTGGTTAGTACTTGGATGGGAGACCACCTGGGAACACTTGGTGCTGTAGGCTTGGGAGATGGACCCGGCAACCCACTCCCAAAAATCAATCTGCCATTGAAAACCCTATGAACAGCAGAAAAGCACTGACAATAGTGTTTTGCCTGTTGTACATAGGGTCGCTATGAGTAGGATACCGACTCCATGGCACCTAAACGGCACCTAACAACAACAACAACATTCTGAACTTGAGGTCTTGGGTTGGACTCCTAGCTATTTGTGTTCCTCCCACTCCTCGTCACTCAGAAATATATGTACATTTTCCTGGGAAAAAGAGTGCTGAGGTTTTCCTTTCCTTTAATCATGCCCTTAAAGGTTTGTGATCTCCCGCATGTTAAGAGCCTGACTTGGGGATCTTGGTCTTTTCTGCCAACCAGACACAGACACAGGGGCTCCCTAATGCCTCCTTCTTCCTGGAACACTGAGGGCTTCCAGGATGTGGGCTCATTGATATTCTGAACAACTCCTTGGGTGGCAGGCAGCATAGCAGGTGATAGCCTTTGCTCTGCTGCTGGGGAGGATACAGCAGGTGAGGGGCATGGGTGCAGATACTGGCCACATCCACTGCTGCTAGGGACTGGCCTCTGTGGCTGCAGAGTAGCTATGTGCACAGAATGAGCTGTCAACTTAACAGGGGTTGGAGTCTGGCCTCACTACCAGCCAGCTGTATAATTTTAGGAAGTGTTTTAGCCTCTCGGAAGCTCACTTTCTCTATGTATAAAGCATAATTAATAAAACTAGATTCCTCAAACAGGGTTCAGGGAGCTAATACATGTGAACATTTAGAGCCTTGTGCATAAAGAGCCTTTAGTACATCATAGCTATTACCACTATTATTTCTAGGTTCTGACTACCCAGCATGTCAGCCTGCCAGGTTGGCTGTGTGGGGACAGCAGGCCGAGCTCACAGACTGGCACTAGCTGAGCCACATGTCCCTCCCACAGTGCGACTAAAGGCCAGCTGTCAGGGCCACAGATACCTGAGCACCCTGGGTTCCAGGAATTGGATGTCACCAGGATTTACCCAGTCACTGGTGGACACAGTTGCTCCCTGGTAGCATGGCTATTTCAAGAGATAAGCCTAGAAGGGGAGCTGGCTGGACAGTGGCTGTGACCGGAAATCACTGCTTAGGAACAAAGCCCCTGGGGCCATGGGAAAGGCTTGGCCTGGGTAGGAAGAAAAGCCTGGACAGGGATCTGGCTCATTCTGTGCTGTTAAGGGGCTGCGTGACCTTGGAGGAGTCATTGGCCACTCTGAGTCTCCGGTCTCATTTATAAAGCAAAGGAAAATGAGGGTTGGTAACCTCTAAGGTCTCTTTCAGGGCTGGGATTTAGCTCAGTTGGCAGAGCACCGCTCTGCAGTCTCTGAGGTCCCAGGTTTGATTCCCAGCACTGAAAAAAAATGGAAGAAGGATGGGCAATCCACTCCAGAGGCAATCCTGAAACAATCAGCCATTGAAAACCCTATGAGGGTCACTATGAGTCAGATATGACTCGACAAATAACAAGGTCTCTTTCAGCAATAAACTTTTGATTCTAGGTGCCTAACAAAGATTTGACAAGGAGTCAAATTGAGCAGCTAGAATTAGGGTCAGAGCATTCAAAACAAGCTGAAGGGAGGCTCTTGCAGGTGGGGCATACCTTCTTTTACTATCCCCAGTGCTTGGCTCCAGCCAGAACATGCAGTCAGCTCTCAGGCAGCTGCCGATGAAAGGCAGGGACACACATGTCCTGGCTCCAAGGAAAAATAAAGAACTCAGGTTTCTTTTGACTGTGGCAACTGCTTCTCCCCAGCCCTTCTGAAGGCTGAAGCAGAAAATGAGTACATACCACAACTGGGAGGATGGGAGTCAGACCAGGAGGAAAAAAATTGGACTTCTCCTGGCCAGCTGAGACTTCAGAGCTGTCTCTCCAGCCTCCTGGTTTTCAAGGATAAAGAAGAGAGCTCGGCAGGGGAGCTGCATGAATATTTCAGGGCTGCCCACAGCCTCAGAGCCCTGCTCTGTCCTCCTGGCTCAGAACCCTTCCTGTGGCTCCACGTTGCTTCCCCCCCAGGATTCATCTGTGTCACGGTGGCAGTGGTGTCAGGATGTCATTAAGATGGGAGAGGCAAAAAAAAAAAAAAAAAAAAAGATGGGAGAGGCAAGGGAGCTAGGAAGGGTATGGAGCCAGGGCAAGTCCCCGGCCTGTCTGTAGCCTGTCTCACGCTGCAAACAGAATCGGTCTCCACTGCTGAGTCTGAAGGCACATTTTAAATAAGTGAGGGGCAGCCGCTGCCCCCTTGCCACTCCTTCCAGAAGCTGCCTGCTGTCATGGCCTGCAGTGGCCCTGCTAGCACTGGCTGCTGGTCCTCCTCAGCAGTTCTCAGGTAGAACCCCCTACTCTTCTCTCCACAAAGGCCCTGCAGCTGCTGAGGGTCCTTGCTCGTCTCTTCCTCTGGGTTGTGGCACTTGCCAGAACTGTGCATGTGTGGTTAGAAAACAAATGGGAACATGTGTACATTTCACTCTTCAGTTCTCCCTCCTTCAGAGACACTCCTCTCCTTCCCCTGGAGCTCCAGTCCACCTGCTGTTGAATGTGCTCTTAGAAGTAGTGCTGGTCTCCCCTGGGAACCTCCATGGGTTGGGGATGGTGGGTCTTGGGGGATGTCTGCTCCAGGATATCTTGCTATTGCTTATTTCCCACTGTGCCTGCCTGTCATTCCCCCGTCCCACTGAAAATACAGGAAGCATCAGTGCCAGAATCTGGCGCCATGCACTGGCAGATTGGGAATCACTGCCTGGACTTCAGGTGCTTCCAGAGACTTCCAGACACTTCTCGGAGCTCCAAGAGTGACAAAGCAGTGGGCAAGTCCCCAGCATGTTCCAAACCAGAGATACTAAACAGACGCCCACGTGCGCCTCTGTCCCCTCCTGCTTCTACAGCAGACAGATCACTCACTGAATATTTATACTCTTCCCTGTGGTATCTGGATGCAGTCTCAGAATCCTTTGCATAACCAATCGATTGGAATAGGCATGACCATTTCTATTTTTATTCTTTAACTGCTTTCAACTGCAAACAAAATTGACGGTTGCAATGCTAAGAAGCAAAAAAGTAGAATCAGAAGTACTGAGAAAGATTTTCAGGGTCCATACACATAGTAGCCCCTCATAAAATGTGCCTGGAGAACAAAGGTAGTGAAGGTAAAGTCCATGGGACTGCTAACGGCTCAGCATCATTATTTCTGCATGTTTCAAGACCTCCTTCTAAATATGGAAATCCTCAGCCTTCTTTTTGAGCATAATCTCTAAGCAGAAAATCCAGCTTTATCCTACAAGGAATGACTACTCTACACCATTGGGTTCATTTTTGTTTCTGTTTTTGTTTTTTGATTTCAACATGAGGTTCCATGTGTTTGCGAAGAGTCACACGGAGGTAGTGGTCTTTCCAAACTTGAGACATGCTCTTTCTTTTAAAGACCTACATTCTGTTGGAATTGGATGCTGAAATTCCCCTTAGATTCCCATGAGATGGGAGACCATTGTCAGCCTTACCTGCTGCAGGGCTCGCTGGATGTCGATGCCTTGGCCCCAGGGCACAGCTGGGTTAGCCAGACAGTCCCCAGCATTCCCTCGGCGGGATATATCAATCCTCTGCCTCCGGAGGCTCTGGAAGGCTTCAGCCATCACCTTCACTCCATCATAGGTGAGAGCAGAGGTATACTGGGGGAGGAATGGAGACAGGTAGGTATCATAAAGAGCCGACCGGAAGGCAAAGTGTGGAGTTGGACTGGGGAATGTGCTTCTGGGTAAGGGGAACAGGCAGAGGGCCAGGTACCAGGTGCTAGGGGAGGCAGTGGTATACGGGGGGGGGGGGGGGGGGGGAGCCCACCCTTCCCATGGTCTGCTCACCACCCGGCCCACGTGGCTCTCCTGAGCTGTGAGTTCAGTATGGCCACTTATGCCTTTCAAAGAGAAACTAGAATTCTAGATTTTTGCATGCAGTCATGGTGATATTCAAAATGTTGGTTCAATTGGGAAGAAAAACATAGATTAAATACAACACATCTGCAGGCTAATCACATGGAAAATCAGTTGGTTTCCTCTTCATTATAGTCACCAACTGGAAGCCTAGAAGAGCTATTTACTGCATCATCTCTTGTAATAGTAAAAGAAAAAATATTCTAAGATGAGTGAGCTCTTAATTATTTCTGTATGTGGCTTGCCTAAGCGGCAAGTTTTGTAAACTCTCCCTCAAGCTTATTAATGATAATGCTCAAATTTTCCCCACTTGACCAAAAGGGGGCTAAGAGGTGCATGAGAGGACCAGGGTAACTGGTAAAATAGTTCCTGGCTTTGGAACCCACATTTGTGTCCTTCACTAAATTGTTCCTAATACCCCACATGTTGTATGGCACACTTTATGGTATTAATATTTTTCCAATTTTTAACATGAATTTTTTCATTTAAAAAATTACATTGCACTTGGAAATTGGACGGAGTATTCACATATTAATTATTTAACTCCCGTGTGGTTCACTCATTGTTTTAAAGCACGTGGGTGATTTTGTTCGTTTAGGCTCATACGGAAATAAGTCTTCATTCTTAAAGAATTAAGTCACTTAGGTCAATAGTGGGATGAGAAGCATCTCAGTTATATGGCCTGCAATTTACAAAAAGAAATTGACCAAGCAGCAAAAAAAAGTTTTCCAAGGATTCACTGTTTGTCCCATATAACACCGTTGGCCTCAGAACACTTCTCAACACCGTGTCCCATGCAGCAAATAGCACTGCCAAGCTATTTGGCTTCACATGGGAAGAAAAACATTACTTGCTATCTTTATTCGAAACCATTCTCAAATAGCAAACAAAATAGATTCTGGCTGCAGGATTGAGAGCTGTGTTTTGGGGAAATGAGAAACAGAGATTGTGCATGATAATTGATAGCTGATCCTGAGATCGGCTGCATAACTCTCATGCAGGTTTCCCTGATGTCTAGCTGGGCACATGAAGGTCAGGGGAAAAGCCACCTCACTGCTCAACTCATGGAGCCTTCGATGGAAAGGAAATGAGCATCCTTCCCAGCTGTGCAACTTGGTGTCCCTGCCAGAACACAGGTAGCATCTTCCAGCTTTCCTTGCAGCCAGCTCAGGGATGTTTTCTAAGGTGTGGCCAATGGTAGGTGAGTGGAAGATTTGCTTGTGACTGCTGAAAAAAAGTTCTGAAGCAGAGTGCTTTTCATTTTCCCTTTTATCTTCCTACTGTGTGGTTTAGAGATGAAGTCTCTCCCCCAAAGTTCCAAGTGCTGAAATCTTGGGCTCCAGTGCAATGTTCAGAAATGGGGTCCTTGAAAGGGGTCAGATCACAAAGACTCTGACCTAGTCAGTGGGTTAATCCATTGCTGGGTTCATGATTTGACGGCATTATTGGGAGCTGATGGAAACTGGGAGGAAAAGGGTTACTGAGGGTGTGCCTTTGATGGATATATCTTGTCCCTGGCCCCTCCTGTCTCTGCTTCCTGGCTGCCATGAGGTGAGTGGCTTTCCTCCACTGTGCCCTTCTGCCATGCTTCTTCTGCCTTGCCACAGGCCTAAAGCAGTAAAACCAGCCAACCACGGACTGAGACTTGTGACACTGTGAGCAAAATAAAATTTTCTTCCTTTAAATTGATTTGCTTAGGTATTTCGTCACAGTGACAAATAGTGACTAACACAAGGCTGACATAATGGCTAGAGTTTAAGCAGTCACCATATTGGACTATAAGGTGCCAGTCATATGCTCAGAAGAGCAGAACAAGCACAAGAATCCTGGGTATTTGATGATCATGGAGCCATTACATAAGCCCGAGACTGCTGACTCCTGAATTTTGTTTATATGAGAGAGAAAAAAAGAATGTCCATTTTGCTAAACCATTATCCTTTTGGGTTGTCTGACCCTGGCTCCTGTCTCCAGTAATATTTACGAATATATTCTTTGTGTGTTCCTTTTAGAAAACTCATTCCTTTCCAAAGGCCAACCCTTCCAGAAGCCTGGGTGGGTTGAGGGACCAGGCATGTCCTCGTGGCCTGCAGCCTAGTCCGCACCTTGGGCCTCCTCCAGTCCACCCGGGTGTGGTCCCGTGCATCACTGCTCTTCCACTGCTGCATGATTTTGGCTGGCACAGTGTCTGTGTAGTTCACCAGCTGGAACCCGGTCACATTTGCCCCACTCTCCTTGAACTTATTTAGGTCGATGTCCATGAAGCCCTGTAGAAAGCATAGGGGAGAAGTCATGCACATTGCTTGGGCAGAGTGGCTGAGTGTTGGAGAGCCCAGGACTCCTGGCCCCACATGGTGGGAGACAGCTGGGCCTTCCTCCTGCTGCACAGAGGCAAGAGGGCTTGTTCAGGAGCAGCATGTTGGGGGAAGTACAGGCTGTTGGGCTGCTAGGGAGGCAACCTTGTCCTTGGCCCTTTGGTTTGCACATCTAAACAAGGGTGTCAGTAGTTGAGGGGAGTCACAGGAGGTGATGCCTGTGGATTGCTGGTGCAGGCTGAGCAGTCAATGACCAGATGGGATTCTTAGGATGACACAGCCCTAGGGAACAAGAACCTCAATGGAGGGGACTGCCTCACTCCACGCATCTCCCACTTCTGAGAGAGGGGAAGTCCATACTCCACTGGGGGCACATGTGTGAGTGTCTAAGGTCACTAGCAGGTACAAAAGAGGCTGGTTGCTGATTGAGTCCTTACCCCTTACCCAGGCTCTTTCACATACCACACACTGGGTCTACTTCCCTCAGGATGCTCATCCATTCTAATACCCACAAAAGAGTCTCTTTCTTTGGCACATGCTCGAAAAGTGCTCTACCTCTGAGCTTCATCCCCAGCCCCTTTTTTATTTTTTATCTTGAGACAGGGTCTCACTAAGTTATGCAGGTTGCCTCTGGCCTCAAACACACAATTTTCTTGCCTCAGCCTCCTGAGTTGCTGGGATTATAGGTGTTCACCACCACGCCCAGCTACAGAGGATTCTTTATTGAGAATGGAATTTAGATCTAATTCAGTAAGATTCAGTCAAACTCAGGAAGCCTTCAACTTAAAAGGAAACCTTGAATTTATATAATACATTGCATAATGTACATCTCTTTCATATCAGTGGCCTCATTTCACTTTACCCCTTTATGAAGTATAACTTATGTGTCTATTTGCCAGATAAAGAAACTGAGGCAGAGTGGCAGAGTGAGCTGGCACAAAGTCCTTCAGTGAGTTAGCAGTTGAGGGGATCAGAACTTAGTTCTTCGGTTAGGTAATTCAGCCTTTCCCTTAATCACAAATTCATTTTTCCACAGTCATTTTTAAGTACCTGTAGTGCCCTTTGTTCTATGAATGTGAATAAAACAAATTCCCTCATGGATTTTACACTGTAGTGGGGAAGATAGACAATAAACAAGTAAGAAAATACACAGCATAGTCTAGTCTGGTAGTGTATATTTGGCGGTAGCAATGAGGATTATGAAGAGGGGTAGGGGGTCAGGAGAGGGCTGTCAGGCCTTGGAAGGAGTGATCAGTGGTTTGCTTGAAGGAGGGACCTGAGGGAAGAAAAACCTTGCAGGTGAGTTATAGGGCTGGCTGGGGTTACTGTTCTAAGCAAAGGCCCAGAGGTGGGATGTGCCTAGCATGTTCTAGAGACAGCAGGGGTGGAGGCAGTAGTGGCCACCAGTACATGGGTGAGGAGGAGAGAGGGTGGGAAATGAGGTCAGGGCAGCTGCCTAAGGCTGGATCACATACAACCTTGTGTTAACTTTTTTTTAATTTATTTAAAAAAAAATTTTTTTTTAATGTACAATTAGGAATTTGAGCAGAGATCATAAAGTCGATATCTGTTTGGGCCCATGGCTTGGGCAACTGCCAAATCTCTACAAGAAAAATGAGTGAAGGGCCAGAGGAAGCATCACTGTGGATGAGGAGGCCACTATGGATGGGGAGGCAGCCAGGAGGCCTGGGCTCTGTCTCAGGATCCTGTGGCACATCCCCATCTCTGAATTTCTCATGACTGCAGCTTGGTTTTTCATCTGAATCTTCACGGTTCAAAGACTGCCACCTTCCTCCCATGCAGCTAAAGTTATGTGGTTCTTTAGACCAGGCTCAGTCCCAATCAGCCTTTGTCCTGTTCTTCTTTGTCTGGAAATATAATCTCTGAGGTGGACTCCTTTCCATCTTCTGGGCCTCAGCTAGAATGCTATCTCTTCAGCAAGGTCTTTCCTGCAGGTTGAGGGGGGCATGTTGGGAAATTTATATACCCAGGGGCAGCTCACTCTCAATGACAGGTGGGGAGTTAATAGGTATGTACCCAGAATCCTCTGCTTGGGTATGTTCTATACTAACATCCCTAGACATCCCTGAGGGACTGAGCTTCCATAGGGGCCACTGCTTAAGTATCTGGACAATGCCTATCTTTTTTTCTCTCTTTTTATTGGTAAATGATGGTGGGGTATAGAGTAATACAGCATTGGCTTTTACCATTATGCAACTATTACATCACTTTTGATTACACTTTTATCAACTTACAAAGTTTATGGAAACTTTTGACTAATATGTAGTAAAACTCATATGCATTTATGGGTTATATTCCCCATTTTTCCACTATACTCATACAATGACTATCTTTAGTGCCTGCTTTCCCTTCCCTACCTCACTTCCCTGCTTCCCTACTGTGTTACTCAGGTTGGCACCCAAAGAGCTCACTTGTACTTGAACCCTTGTCTTGGGATCTGCTTCTGAGACAACTCAGTCATTACTCCCAATAGATCACTCCCAATAGCAGCCCAGCCGGTTGGACCAGCTCAATGCCTGCATGGGCTTTTCCATAGCAACTGTCACCATTAGAGATGATCTCATTTACTCATCTGTCCCTTTGTTCTCCCTCCTCCTATCGGCATGCCAGATGCTGAGGCTGAGGACATTTTCCATCTTGTTCATAGAGATATCCTAGACTCTGGCACCTAGAACCATGCCTGTGCAGAGTTCATATTCAAGATGCATTTGCTGAGGGAATGCATAAAAGCCCAGTGCTTTCCTCAAGCAAGAATACCACTAGCAGGGGAAATCTGACCAGCAGGCAGCCACTGCCAGTGGAAGATGCAAAAGGGCTAAAAAAAGAGACCCTCAGGTTGGGATGAACTTGTTTCATAGCCATGGTTTTCAGAATTTTACAAAATACTGATTTGCACAGTGGTACTAGCAAGCTGTCAGTAAAGGTGAGTTCAGAATTAGTCTTCCCTACTCAATAGGTTTTCCAAGATGTTATACACCCAAAGCCATAGCCATGCCACCACTGGTTAAAAGACAGTACACAGTAGAGAGATTTCCCTTACTCTTTACACTTAAAAAGAACATCTTGTTCATAAAATAGCTATTGAGAAAATGAAATGGAAATTATCTCCTGTGGTCAAATTCTGTCACTTGCACATCTGTAACAAGCTCTTGGGCATGGTGTACTGACTGTGCCTATCTCAGTATAATGGAGGCCAAAGAAATGGCAGAGTTTGATCAAACATCAGTGCTGCTCGACTTCATCACTAGGACGTCTGGCTGCAAGATTGGTGAGGCCAGAGCTGGGTTACACAAAGTCAAGCTGATGAGACCCTCAATCAAACTCCCCCGATAACCCTGGAAAGGAACAGAGAATGGCCCAAACAAGCTCATATTTGTGATGTTAACTAAAAGAATCAAAACTAGGAAGTAATCATAAGAATAATCAATGTATGTTCATGTAAAAGCTAACATTTTTCCCTCTTATGAAAGATTTCATGCTGGGGATGATAATATTGAACCCTATGATGGCCTTAATCACCATGAAACAAGTCTGTTATAGTTACTAGACTTGATTTCTCTATAATGAAGGAAAATGGGCTCTCTCAATACAGAAATATGTTCTTCTTGATTAAAAAGGACAATAAAAATATTAAATCTTTGCTTAACACTTAACTGGACAATTCAACTTACTTTGTTCCCCCAGAACTCTCATTAAACAAGGTTTAATTAAATCATTTTTCTAATTTTCTTTTCCATTTTATTAAAAAATACTTGGTGATTACTGCATTCTCTTTTTCTTTTCTTCTTCCACCCCCAGTACTGGGGTGTGGGTGCCCATGCTAGGCACATGCCATGGCACCCAGCTTGCATTTTTCTTTATCTTTTTTATTTGTGCTACTAACCATGCAATGACTAAGGACACTAAGTTGTTAACTGTATTCTATTAATGATTTGATTATAAAGCTTGGTTATCACTACTGTCTTTGAGCCATTTTGTCTGTGCTATAGCATGCTCCCAAATACTGAGTCCATTGTTCTATGCACTGTGACCATTGAATAAGAATCGAATTAATCTACAAGGTGCCTGTTTTTCAAGTTATTCAGCATACAAAGTCAGGTCTCCTAAACTCCTTCTATCATCCCCTGACACTGGCCCTGGCCCCAGGTCCTGTTCTTTGTAGAGTGACTACTTCCCATTCCAAATGGAGCTCAGCAAGAGTGAATTCCTGTGGCTGTTGGGCACTGTGCTTCTGTCTGCTTCCACATCTGTCCATGTCACATTGCCTGTCTCACATGTGACTAATGAACAGATGATGTGGGAAGGGTGCTTGGCAGCCTCAGGATGCTGGGCATTGACCTAAGGGACATGTAGCATACCTCAGGGAGCTTTTGTAAAACAGCCATCCTGAAAGACTCTCATTCCATAGCCCTGGGTATCTACATTTTGACAAAATTTTGATGCTGATGAATCAAAACTGAAGTTTCAATGTATTAAAGTTATGAAAATGAGTGCCAGAAGATTTTCAAATAATTGCATAACGAACAATCATTCAGGAGAGGATGCGGGGAATAATATGAAATGATTCGTCACCTTTCTAATGCAAGTCACAGATGGGGTTAAGCTGATAAAGCAAGAAGAAGAGACACACATAGTATGTAGATGTGTGGAGGAAATAATCAGAATAACCAAAGACAGAAAATATTTAAGGTATTTACCTCTAAGAAGTATGGGATTAGAAAGAGTAGATGTTTGCTTGTTAGTTTAGACCCTTCTGTAAGGTAACGTGATCCATGTGAATATACTACCTTTGAAATATTATTAAAAATGACAACAGGCTCTCAGATGATTCTGATGTGCCCCTCCGGTTAAGACCACCCATGGGTCACTGGAAGGTGGGGGAGGGAAGTGCAGCAGCAGGACAGGGAGGAGGAGCCACTGCATTTGTGGAAGCTCTGCCATAAACTATTAAGGGAGCCCTGCTTAATCTGTTACATCCTGGCCTGGAATCAAAGAACACGGTGCTGCTAAGTGCTTGACTGAACCACAGCTTCAAAAGCATTGCTTGTTTCCCATCCAAGTCTTAGGGGGGAGGGGGGAAACATAGAGGAGGGTAAGGGGTAACCTATATGAATAATGCTTATCAAATTGCATATATGAAAATTGTCACAATGAAAAGCATGTCAAAATGAATCACATTATGATGTACATTAAAAATTTCTAAAAAAAAAAAAAAAAAAAAGCATTGCTTGTAAGAATAATGAAAATGACAACACTAACTAAAATGCTACTTCATAGGTGTTATGTAACTTCAGCCCAACCACCTTTGGGAGATTTTGAAGTTACTACCATTGGAAAGGGCTGGGGTTTAGATTGGTTAGTAGAGTGCCTCTCTGTGCTCGCTGACGCCTTGGGCTCAATCCCCAGCACTGAAAAAATGGGAGAAGGACCCTGTAGCCCATTCCTGAAACAATCAGTTAATGAGAACCCTCTGACTAGCAGAGAAGCACTACATAGTGCTGGGCATGGCACAGTGTCAGGCAGTGCTTTGTTCTGTTATACATAGGGTGACTATGAGCCAGACCCTACTCGACGGCACCTAACAGCAACAAACCATTGAGAAAATGAAAAATTATTCAACTGAAGAGTCACTCCTAGACTTATTTTAAGCATTTCCTCAGCTCTTAGCCTAAGCCAGGCATTCTATTAAATTGCTCTATCTGTGTGGTCCCATTTAATCCCCTAAACAGTCCTAAGAGGTAACTGCATACTGTGGGCACTGGTTACGTACTTGCATGGGTGAATACCCATCCCTGTTTTCTGTTGAGAAGGCATGGTTCAGAGACCTTTGGAACCTTCCTGAGATCACACAAGCAAAGATTCAAATGTTTCTTCTTCACCACAGTGCTGCACTGCCCAAGGAGCTGGGTTACATATGAGTTTAGACTTAGGATGGTGGATGCATGTTACCCTGGTCAAAGAGGAACCGAGAAGCTCACATTGTGGCAGACACAGCTAAGAACCTGGAGTAAAGGTATAAACCCTGCTGGAGCAGGGGCCTTGGTCACTGCTGTCCACCTTGGAGGATGGAGTACTAGGCTTCTCTCTTTGACACCAACCTGCAACAGTTGTCCAGATGCTTCTGAAGCCACTGACTTTTCTGAAGCCAGTTGGTGCCCACCTGCCCTACAGCCATATCAGGGGCCAGCAACCTCTGGGAAGGGCCAATGATAAACATATCAGGCTTGTGGACCACATGGCTGGGTCATGGCTACTGAACTCTGCCACTCCAGCATGGCTCTGGCTGTAGACAAGAGCACGTGAACATGGTTTCCAATGAAATGTTAGGCACTGAGATTTAATTTCATATAATTTCCACATTATAAAATATCATTCCTTTGACTTTTTTTCTCTTCCAACAGTTTAAAAATGTAAATACCATTCTTCCCTCCTGAGCATACAAAATCAATTGGTGGGGGATTTGACCCAAGGCTCATACTTTGCTGATTCCCAATCCACACAGAAGCAATGTTTTTAGGGATCTGTCCAAACTCTTCATTATACAGATACAGAAACTGAGGTCCAGAGAGGGGCCTAGAGGTATAGGGTTGTGTGGCTGGATAGAAGACTAGCAGAGATGAGAGTCTATCTCCCTTCTGCACCCACTGTGGGGGGCAATGTCATGCTGAACAGCCATTTGAGTAGACTGATTAGGAATGAAAGTGCTCAATTAGTTAATGTTGGTTAATACAGTCACTGCACCTATCAGGCCAATTATAATTTTCAAAGGATTAGAATGAAAAGGCATTTGCTATAATTATGATATCCTAAAGAGATGCTTAACACTATAACTACATTGGACATGCTTTTATCTTGCTGTGAAGATTCGAGGAATGGTTTAAAGATTCTGAAGAGGCTCCGGGCCATTATTATGGCTATTAATTATCATGTGTATTTGGAAACAAAAGAACTGATTATGTGGTGTTACTGGTTATTTAACCTCTTCAAGATTTGGTTTTCTGGTCTTCAAAATGCACCTATAGTAGCACCTACATCACAGAATTGGTTGGGAGGTTTAAGAGAATTGAGATGATGAAGCACTCAGAAATGTGTCTGCTGCATAGTAAGAGGAGAGGGAATATTAGCTTTTATTCCTGCCATCATCACGTTCACCGTCATCATTATCATTGGGTCAAAGGAGGTTAGGTGTTGTTAGAACTGCTTCAAAACCAGAGCCTGTGCCAGGAAAGAAGCCTGAGAGCCCATGAGGCAGGTATATAAGAAATGGCTTTTGCAGGATGAAAGCTTTATCTTCAAAGCCAGATTTCCCTTTTGCTGGGATTCTTTCAAGGGGTCACATACAAGCTGTTCAGACCTCATCATTCTGCCTGAGCTGACACCACACCTGGCAGAAGAAAGAAGGAACTTCCAGCATTGCTACGGAACAGGCCAAGGAAGAAGGTTTATTAAACAAGCCCTGGTACATTGCAAAGAGTACTTACTGCACCCCAGCCCCTTGAGATCTAGAAGAGCCAAGATTAGGCCAAATCAAAGAACTTGTATGTCACACTCTGAATGGCACAAGTTGAACATGTCAAGATTCTTCAAATTGTCAGAGAAAATCTGAGCTGACAACTTCACAAAGAGAATAGTTATAGGGAAGCACTGTTGAGAAGTCTCATTTTATTAGAAATGCTCGAAAAAAGTGGAGACGCTCAGTCTAAAAAAATGATAGAAGACCAAGGAGACAGACAAAGGATGCACTTGATTCTCAGGAGCATTGCTATGGGGAAGAGGGGGAAGATCTGTTCTCTGAGGCTCTGGAAGGCACGCAGACTAAGGAATGGTCAGATGTCATGGGAGGAAGAGTTTTGCTAAAACAATAATGACAATAGCAGTAGAGTGTCATCTGAATCAAATCTGTACTATGTAGTAGGTGCTGTGCTAAGTGTGTGACTTGTATTATCTAATTTAATCCTTTGAAGCAGACATTATTATTCCCTTTTACAAATTAGAAATTAGAAAATTGAGATTTGAATTAATGGAGTGGTTTCCATCCAATATAGGTAGTGAGGAATAGAGACAATAGTTCTATCAAGTAACAAGACTCTAGGGCTTGTTTTCTAACCACTGTACCTCCTGCCTCCTAACATCTAGTGGACTTAATCCCATTCATTTATTTCCTGCCTTACAAAGAAGCATATGGAGGGGACTACATCTTTATACAAAGGAGGAATTAGCAGGCTTCCAAGTGACCAGAATATTGGTTTAAGAGCCTTTGATCTATGCTGGTACTTGGAGTGTGAGCCACTAAGCCCTTTCTTTCTGATTCTCTTTGGCCTTTCCTGGTAGTATAGTTGCCCTACAAGGTGGCAACTGTGGCCCCACGGGGTCTACATGACACCTGGAACAGGATATGTGTTTAAGGCATGCTGAGGAATAAAGGAACAGAAAGCTCATCCTTTTCATGATTTTCTTATAAGCCTCCATCTTGTTACCTCAGCCTCAGCTTTTGTCTCATGGACCAAAGAAGTCTTTTTTTTCTTTTTTATTGACGCGTGTGTGTGTTATATCATGAACCAGGTCATGAATAAAACTGTCATGGAAAGAGTTTTAAGGACAACCACATAACTTCTGTCCTGACTTTGAGCCTCATGAACTGTTTACCGTTGGGCAGTTGTCTCTACCTCTGCAGGCATGAGTTTACTGATCTACAAAATAAGGGCATTAGCTCAATCAATGACCTTCCAAGCTATATTCTTGGAACAGGCATACAATATTAAATCAGGGGAAGGGCAGAAGGATGAGGTCTTTCCCCCTACTCTCTCTCATTCACCAAAGTAGCTCTGCTTTTTATCTGTTTTACATATGAGGATTCTCCGCCAAGACTGTTTGAAGACAGAAAACTTCAAACTAAAAAGTATGGACACTTTTGAGCCAGTTGATTTCTCTCCTAAAGGCTCTTCTATCTCTGATCTATAATTCTGGGATCACATAGGTCTGTGCATATGAATATGGATAAACATGAATTCATGGAATACTCTTTGGCTGAAGGCATAATTGTATACTCAAACACCCATGTTGCTGCATAAAACTTCACAGTTTCCTATTTTAGCTGCTTTAACAAAACAAACCTTTAAGGTGTCACCACCCCATATAATTATGGTAACACTCAGGCTTATCTGGTTCTCAGTTAGTCAGTAGAACATTGTAGCTGTGCTTAAGTAAGCTAATAGACACACCATCCACATTGGAAAACAAAGCATTAGTATTGACTTATCCAATCACATTTGAAACTGGGGAGGGTGGTACCTGTCCACCTGGATGGCTGCACACACACCAACAGACTTACCCTCCCATAGGTCTGCATTATTGATAATGCACTGGAGAAGTTTCTAGGGACCATATAAGCAGATGTCTCTCACTCTTGAAATTTAGGATAAAATACTGGCACTTCGTAGCAGAAGATTATGGACCCCCAGACTGGACTGTTGACGTAAGGATGCAGAGGTATACTGCCTGGACTGGGATTGGCTGGTCTTCCAGAAAATCCTCTCATCTTAACTCTGCCCTGACTAGTAGTGGTTGGGACTGACACTTGATCTGGCTAACTTCAGAGTAAAAGTCAAAGTCAATTCAAGTTCAGCCTTCCAAATTTTCCTAATGCAGGGTGGGTCCTTCTGTGTCATGGTACCAGTGGACTTGAAGCCAACACTGTCTTCCTTTTATAGGATCATAGCCTTCCCATGCAGGGAAGGCCCAGCAAGGGCTCATAGCTAGTCCGGCGTTGGCGAAATGTCAATTTATGCTGTCATAGGGCCTCACATATAGCAGACTCACAAAACTGAGTAAAAGTCTAAATGTGGTAAATTTGAAACCTACTGAAAATGAGAAAAGGGATGTTCTAGTGAATTATACATTCATGCACTCACTCATCCGCTCAAGAGTGCTTAATATTGCCAAGCACATCAAATACACAGGATGAGGAAGAGAATAAGACAGGTTTGACTGTCCTTTCAAGTTACTTAAGATCTGGAGGTCTACAGCCATACCATCCTGGCATCTGAACCTGTCTGACTACAGAAGCTAAGCAGGGTCAGGCCTGGTTAGTCTTTGGATGGGAGACTGCCTAAGAACACCCAGTGCTGCCATCTGGGGGGAAAGATCTGGCAGCCCACTCCTGAAACAACCAGCCATCGAAAACCCTATGAATAGCAGAGAAGCACTGACATAGTGCCGGGCATGCCACAGAGTTTTGTTCTGTTGTACACAGAATTCCTATGAGTTGGACCTGACTTGACAGCACCCTATGAATAGCAGAGAAACACTGACATAGTGCCGGGCATGCCACAGTGTTTTGTTCTGTTGTACACAGAATTCCTATGAGTTGGACCTGACTTGACAGCACCCAACAACAACAACAACAACAACAACAACAGCAACAACATCTAGTGAGAAAAGCCAGTTTTACCCAAATAATTACAGAACAAAGTAAGTGGACCTGAACGCAACCCTGGAGCTCAGGAGAGGCATCAAACCGGAAGCAATGAAGCTGGAAAGGAAAGGACCCTTTGGTTGAGGAAAGTTGGCAATGAGAGCACTCTACCCAGAATGTGTACCCACTCAAGCTCAGAGTCAAGTTGGCACTGGGGGTCACTTTGAACACCTGGCACACTGCCCTGGACTCACATCTCATCTCTGCTCTCTCCGTGCTGTGTGACCTCAGGCAGACTACTCTGTGCCTCAGTCTCTGTTGCTGCAAATGAAGGACCCATCTCATGGGGCTGTTGTGAGGATTAACTGCCTTCCACACCAAATTCTCAGGCTAGTTCCTGACACATGGTCAGCATTCACCTCAATCTCCGCTTCCTGAGGCACCATTTCCCTCCCATTACACTGCTCTTCTATCTTAAGATATTGAGGACTGAGCCCCTCTACGAACACCATCCCAATCCACAAAGCTGGTGCTGTGGGGTCCTTGAAGATTCTACGTTGGCAGTGGCAGGGGCTTCCATGTGCTGGTAGAGCAGCTGTGGCCACTGTCCAGCAGGTCCACCCTGACCCACAGGATGGTGACTAGGAAGGGCATCCATTTCTTTGGTCTGTACCATGATAATACCTGGCCTCAGAGCTGCTAAGCTCTCCCAATTTGGGCAGTGTGGTCCAGTGGAGGTGGAGCCCCTCTTTAGGACTGGAGAGGTGTGAGTGCCATTTCTAGCTTTTAGCACACAACCTGAAAGAAGTCTTCCAACTATTCAAATGGTCTTGCTCACTCACCTCAACTTTCTTGGAGCAATGCAGAGACTCTCAGGGACTTTCAAAGAGATTATTCTAGAGGATAAGGGTGAGCATGAAGAGTGACTAGACTTCGCCTCACCTGGTGGAAGGCTCGGTCACCTGGAAAGACAGTGGCCTTCGGCACCTAAGGTGCATCATACACCACCCACTCTCCTGCCCATCCCAGAGGCTCTTGGGTGCTGAGAACAATGTGACCTGTGGGTCTGACTGCTCCAGAAGAGGGAGGCAAATGCAGAGGGATGGCGAGAAGGCTGCAGAGGGACAAGGGGAGTCCTATGAGCCTCAGCAGCTAAGAGGAACCAGAGGCCCCAGGCTGATGTGAGAGTTGCTGCCCTCTCTCTGTGCTTGTCTCTGCCTCCCTCTGCCTTTTGCACACATATGTGCAAACACACACACACACACACAGAAGCATGTAGACATTATGAAAGCAGAGAGGAGGGCAGGAGTCATGGGAAAGTAGCAGTAAAGCCGCAGTGAGTCCCGGTTGGCATCCTAGCCCCATCCTCTTGGTGACCTCCACCTCCTCACCTTTCCTCTCTGTGCCTGGAGTGGGCATTTGTAATATGAGGAGCTGGTAAGAAGCACCCACAGGGACTTTATGTCCAACTATCTCTGGTCCTTCCAATCAGGAGGGCACAGCTTCACCAGGGAGCTGGGGTGGGGCTGCGGCCTCACCACTCTTCCCAGGCACCCACAGCCCTGTCCCCAGCCCCTCTCTCCTCTCAGGCCACACTCAGAGCTCTGGTGACTGGCAGGCTGTGCTTCTGCTTTGACATCCTGTTTAGATCTTTATTTATAAAGTCCTATGGGCACTTCTCACCAGCTGGGGGACCAGGCTATGTGGCTTTTAGGACAACAGTGAAGTCCGTGCATCTCAGGACTTCTTGTATGATCCCAGCCAGGGGTCAGGCAGGCAGCAGCACCTGGCTCATGGTGATGGCTTACCCAGTCAGCCATCAGGACCACCAGGGAAGGGAAAGGAGCTGTCTCAAGGGGCCTACGCCCAGGGCCAATGGGTAGCCGCTTCCTGCGGATGCTTCACCAGAGCACTGGGCAGCTTGGGACAGAAGTGGCCTGGGGTGATAGACACAGACTATGCCTAGAGATTGTGGAGCTCACTGGAGGTGAAGGGCAGCCTCAGGAGCCCAGGGTCCCCACCACCGGGTGTTGTTTAGGCAGGAACCAGGAGGATGGCCTCCTAATGGATGTCGCAGAGGAGGGTCTGGCCTTCGTGGGCAGAAGGTTAGAAGCTGTCTTAGGCCCATCGCTGTGCACCTGCTCACCTGCACCATCACAGCAGGCTCTGCATTCCTGCCACCTCTGCTTATTTTAGCATGGACACAGGATTTTGCCCTTAAGTGCCTGTGACATGTGAGTGCAAATGTTATTTCCTGAGAGGTCATTTCATTCATTTCCTCATTCATCCATGCAGGCATCCATCCATTCATTTAGTGACCTTTAAAAGAACACCTGTTAAACACAGTTCACTGTGCCAGGGAGAGAGAATCAGCAGGGAGCAAAGTAGATGCAGAGCTTCCCCTAGGACCTCACAGACCAACAGGGAAGGCGACACTAAATAATATTGAGTCAAGTGTCCTATGTTAACGATGGGAAGCAGGAGGCACCTGAGCCATGCAGGTAATATAGACGGGATTTAATCTGGGAGGGGGCTGAGAGACCTCAAACACAGAATCTTGTCCCCAGACATAAATGTCTTCCTTCTCCACTAATGATGATGACAGTGGTAACAATGATTAGGATGGTCATAATTACCACCACTTATGAAGGGTCATGTATTGCTACAAGCACTTTATATATATATATATCATCTTGCTTTTTTTTTTTTTTTTTTTTGGACACAGGCTCTTGCCTGAAACTTGCTGTGTAGCCCAGGCTGGTTTCAAGCTTGCTATCTTCTTGCCTGAGCCTCCCAAGTGCTGGGATGACTGGTTGGCCACCATGTCTGGCTTGCTTAATTCTTATAACACTCCATGCGGAGGTGGATAACATCATTCTTCCTTTTTTAGAGACAAGGCAATGAAGACTCAGAGAATGTGAGCAATTTGACTAATGTCAAGTAAGTATAAAACCAGAATTCAGATCCAATTCTATCTGACCCTACAATCACTCTTCCCAACAACCCCTGTGCCACCTCACTCATCAGAGGCTGCAGAAGCAAAACCTGGCCCTATATGGCACTGAGATGGCAGAGAAAGAGGTGTCAAGGAGAGGGGGTGAGTGAGCTTGTTCACAGAAGGAGTGGCAGATTTCTTACCAGGGGGGAGCAAAGAGACTAAAGAACAGTTTCTTTGCAGGCTGGCTCAGCAGAGGGGTAGCCAGTGGGGGCTGGGGGCATGGACTAGCTGCCATGGGGACACAGCCCCAGCCCCAGCATTCCACAGGAATTAGTCTGCAGCATATGGAGGGAATGGCTGACTGCCATGGATCCCAGAGCCCCAGGAGGACCTGGGATGATGGGACCCCACTGCCACAACTTCAGCTCTGCCACACCAGAATGGTCCCTGAAACGATGTTCCATGGATGCATAATGGAACAGTCATCTTGGACTCCAAGAACCTGAGCTCAAATTCTGGGACTATCGCAGCCACTGCAGGCAAGATCTGAACTTAAACCTTTTTGTCAAGAGCCACCCACACTGCCCCCACACCTGTCCCTAACTTTCTAGCGCTCAGCAGGCACATGACACAGGAAAGGGAATGTGGACTTTGGGGCTTTATGGACCTTGGCGGGGAATCCCAGCTACATTGCACTATAAACCTTGTGAGTCTAGAAAAGTCACTTAGCCTTCCTGACGATCGTTTTCTGTATCTGGAATAGGGGATAACACTGTCAAGTTCAAGGGCTATGGTGAGGGATAGAATATATAGAATTGGATGGAGGGATATGAAAATGTGTGTCCAAAATAGATAACTATAGAGAAACAGAAAGTAGATAGGTACCTACCTGGGCTGGAGGTTGGAAGGAGAGGAGAGGTGTGTGAGCGTGTGTTGGGGGAAGGAATGTGGAAGGCCTACTAACAGTTATGGACATTCTTTCCTTTATGTGATAAAAATGTTCTACAGTTGACTGTAGGTTTCATAACCTTATGACCACACTAAGAACCACTGGGTTGAACACTTTAAATGGGTGAGTTGTATGCACAGGATTTATATCACAAACAAGCTGTTCTAAAAAGTAAAGAGAGAATGGCATAGCTCTCCAATTTCTTCATAGTTCAAGTTCATTTTATGGGCATGCCAATGTTATAGAAATATACGTACACATCTACCCTATCAAATATATATATAAAATATGAACACATATGGAAACACATATATGCATATATTCTTACACAAACAGTATGTGTGTATACATGATGGGTGGATTTTGTCTAGGAAATAAGAATTCTACACCTGTGCAGACCACTTTTAACTTTTCAAAGCACAGTGGCCTTCTCTAATGAAACTATAAGTGACAGAGCAAGTACTATTATTACCAATTGACAGATGGAGAAACTGAGGGCTGGAGAGTTGCCCAAGGGCCCAAAGCTAGTCAAGGGTGGCAGCTGGACATACAGCAGGGGTTTGTTTGTTCATTTTGACTCTTTGTCCATAAACTCTCTTCTCTGACCCACAATCTCCTTCCCTCCTCTCTTCTGGCAGTGCTTCATGGCAACTATTTGAATCCTCAAAGCATCCTCCTAAGTGATCCACTAGCAGAATGCTGCCGGTTGCTTTGAAGCTCATGCATTCTGACAGGGACAGAAAAGACTGCGAAACAAAACGTGTAGCTCCCTCCTTTCCAAAGTCTTCCTTGGTATCTATAATTACAACCTAATCACATACACTCTGAAGGAGAGGGTCAGTTCCATGCAGCAGCAGGCTAATTATGTGGCGGAGTTTCTAAAAATTATCATCTTATAAATCACATTAGTTCTCTGAAGGGGGAAGAAAACACACTACACTCTTGTCTATGTTTCAAACTGAATTAATTAGTAATTTGAAGCCTAATTATCAACTAATCTATTGGAACATGCAAGTCTTTTATATCTGGATGGTATATGCAATTTGCATCCTATTAGCTGGCAGTTGTAAGGATTTGAGAACTCATTAGGTCAGAAGGAAAAAGTGCAGATCAGAAGCCCCTAGCAACCCAAGGGGCTGACTTGGCAATGCTGGGACTGAGGGTCACTGGGCAACACATGGAGGCTGGTGGTATAATTACCTGGTGCCTGAGACCTCTGATGTGTAATTTCTCTCTCACCGCAAAGAGGTCACTATGCATGCCCCTGTCCTGTCCTGTGTGTTCCCAAGCAGCAGGGGCCCACAGGGTCTCACTGTGAGTTGTCCTGGAGGAGGGGAAAGGGCCGCGGGTGCCGTGCTGACCCCACTGCTCAGCCTTGTATGCTGCTGGCTGGCTGTGTGGTGCTGCCTAAGCCACATCACCCCTTGCTGGTTTTGTTTCCCTAAAAGCAAATGAGATTTAGATGGAGTTGGCTTCCAATGTCTCTTATAGCACCAAGAATGTGGAATTTGAGGGAGGTCAAGGGCTTTCCTCACTCCTCAGTCAAATGTTTTCATTTTTGCAGGCAAGGTATGGTGGCAAACACCTGACATCCCAGCCTCAGGAGGCTGAGGCAGGTGGATGGATGGAGAGTTCTAGGGTAGCCTGAGCTACAAAGCGAGTCTGTGTCTCAGGAAAACAAAAAGAGGGAACAAACCAAACTAAAATCTCGTTTTGCAAAATAGTCTTTTGGAGGTGAGACCCTTGCTTACCCCCAAAAGACTCTAAACCACCATCACTCATTTAAAATGCAGATATCTCTGAGAAAGGTAACAGCTTTAGCCATTAACATCTGGGTCTACATTAGCCTCTGTCAGCAAGCCCTTCTTAGAGTCAGGCTCGACTCCATGGCACCTGACAACAACAGCACTTCCAGTCCTAGTCATGAAATATTGAGATAGCCAGGAGGTTTCAAAAAGAAAGGTAAGGCTAAGACCAATCTAAGGCTGGAGAGTAGGCCAGAAAGGACAGAATTTAAGGATTAGGCAGGATGTTTGGGCCCCATTTTTAGACCCAGGTACTAGATCTTATGCTTTAATTCAACCAATGAATTTTACTCCAACAACAAATACAAAATATTAATCTTTTGTTCAATTAATAATTAACATTGCTCACAAAAATAATCACTGGCTAAAAGTGAACATGGTTATATGTTTAGTTAAGCAAGGTTAAAATTTGAAAATTATTTATAGATAAAAAGCTAAATTACATCTTACTGGAACCAAGGAAAATTTTAAAAAGACAGGCCAAGCTAACAAACAAGCTTTATAGGCGAAGCTACCATTAAGAGAAACTGACTCATGGCAAAATTTCTTATCAATTAAAATTTGATGGGAGCTGCAGGCACTTGGAAAATTGTTTTGGAGTTCCTAAAAAGTTAAATGTAGAGTTGATGAGCACATAACCTAGCAATCCCACTCCTAGGAATATTCTCAAGGGAAAAACGCACACATTCATGTTCCCAGAAGCATTGCTCATATTAGACAAAAAGTGATAACAAGACAGATGTCCATCAACTATTTAATGGATAAGCAAAATGTGGTATATTTATATAATGGAATATTATTTGGAAATAAGTAGGCAAAAACATAAAGATAGAAAATACATTAGTGGTTGCCTAGGGCTGGGGGTGCTTGGAAGGGGATAGGGAGGACTTCCAATTGGTATGAAATTTTAGGGTGGTGAAAAAATTTAAAATAAGATTGTGGTGATGGCTTCATAACAGACTATGTTAGGAACCATTAAACTGTATGCTATAAATTGGTGGTATGGTATGGTATGCAAATTACATCTTAACAAAATCTTTAGAAATGGGACAAAGTGCAAAATAAAATTATACCTGACTTTGGAAAAAAGTTGGAAAACTCAAACTTCATGATAAGAAAGGAAGGTGTGCAAACCACGACACAAGAAAAAATAGACTTGACAGAAATAATAATCCCAAAAGAAAACTTATAATGGCACATTGTGATTGCTAGCAAAACAATATGCACAAAAATGATTTGATGAACCAAGTCTTCTTTGTGACATGGAAAATCATTATATACAATAAGAAGAACTGCAGTACATCAAAATGAAAATAATTTTTTAAAAGACAGGCTTGTCTATACCATATAGCATAATGATAAAAACTAACTTGATATAATATTGTTCATACTGGTTTCTGGTTAAAGATTTGTCAATATTAGCATAATTATGATTTAAATGTTTGTATTTATTAGCAGTTAAACTATCATAGGGGCTGGGATTTAGCTCAGTTGGTAGAGCTCCGCTCTGCAGTCTCTGAGGTCCTGGGTTCAATTCCCAGCACCACAAAAATGGGAGGAGGACATGGCAATCCACTCCTGAGGCAATCCCGAACAGTCATTGAACAGAACATTGAAAACCCTATGATGGTCACTATGAGTCAGACATGACAACAACAACAAACAACAACAACAACAATAACAAACTATCACAGAGTACAAAACAGAGGGTGCAAAACAATGGGATTAAGACCTATTGTGTCCATTCAAGTACGTGGTGATTTTGTCCTAATTGCCAAGGGGTAGAGCTGATGGAAGAGGGACTTGCGACATCTGCCCATGCTATTTTTTAAGGCCAGTTTAAAGTTCACAGACAGTGCATTGTGGTTGGGAAGGAGGATATGGAGGTGAAAGGTAAATTAGGCACAGTGGAGACTGTGTATGGCAGCCCCACAGTCCATACCAGGTAGGGGCCACAGGAGCAAGATAGGCCCTCAAACACAGAAGGGCCAGACAGCTTCAACACTTTACTCACCAGATTGGCAAGGATGTAGTGGTAGCCAATGCCATTCTTCTCGAGCTTTATAATCTACAAAACACAATGGGAGGGGACGTCAGTCATCCTAACAATCACATCTATAGCAACAACAGCAAGTGACATTAACTGGGCATGTAAGTGTGCTCTTCCCTAACTTAAGGACACAAACTACGACATCCCAACCATCCAATGATACTAGCATTGGTACTATCATTTTATAGATGACGAATAGTCATAGATGGTTAATTAAGCTCCTTAAAGCGGCCCATCTATTGTTAATAATCCCAAGGACCCAGAGAAATGCTCACTGCACTCCTTTCATAAAGCCTTCTGTGTAATGGAGACTCTCCCCTACCTGGGAATCTTCTGTTACATTTCAGGAAAAACCATCATTCTCATGCCCGTATTTATCGCTAGGATGGTCATACTGGCAGGTGGATGATTCCACCCATGTTCTTAACCTTTAGCTCCTTGCACAAACTATGTGCAGATGCTATTATTTTCCTGAATTTTGTGTTTTCCTCCCTAACCCAGTTGACTATTTGGACATTAAGTGATCTCTCAACTTGGACTGTCAGGGAATTTCAGGGTAATTTGGTCCAACTCCTCATTGGATAGACAGGAAGTAGAGGCCTGGAGCAGAGACATAATGTACCCAGATCTTGTAGTAATCTGGTTATATTTTCAGGACAGGGACCCAACTTGTGAATCTTTCCACACAAAGCCTGGTTACTGTTTAGCATCAGCCTTCCATCTTGAACATAGACTGTCCCTAATCATCGCAGACTGGAAAAATATTTGTGGAAAGAACTAGTGGGAGGTTTTCTCAGGAAGCTGGACACATCACCCAGCAAGGAACAATTAGAACTGTAGGCCTTGATCTAGCCCTGGCTGGCCTGCAAATGAGCTCCATCTATTTGTTTCTTTCTTTCTTTTTTTACTCTTCAAATTGGGGTTAGAATACCCTGCTCAGCACCTCTCTCCCTGCAGTGCTGCAAGGAGACATAAAACATATGAGAAACACTTGGGCTTCTTCTTTAACTGAATAAATTTTCAAGGTTATTAAAATCCACATTCAGACATCTCCTTAATTGGATGTATGTGCCTAGCAGCTCACATATTTTTTATGTGGGGAATAATTAAATGCAAGCACACACAGCGAGTACTCTGAAGCAGTGGTGAGATTGTGAAATTCCAGACCACGCAGCTCAAATACTATTGGGATGACAGTTTTATTAATAATTTTTCATTACTTTCACATCTGCTTGTCAAACAGTTTGCTGCCCCTTCAACAATGAGATACTTTTATCAGAAACCTACTCAGTTTCTAACAAACATGAAACAGCACATAAAAGACATTTCAAAACCCACCACATTTGGGCAATGGAGCAGTATAATTTCTGCAAGATGAAGGTATAGACCAAAGTACAAAAAAAGCCAGCAGCTGATGATTTTTGACCAATAAAAATGGGCAATTTCACACAGTGCAACTAGTAGCAACTTTCACCTCCATCTACTTACCTACCTACCCATTGACTGATCCTCTCTCTTTTACAAATTTCATTTTGCAAGTATTTATTAAGTAATTACGATGTATGAAGCTGGCAACGCCATGGAGAGTGTATAAAACAAGCACGTACTCACCTTCCTGGAGGTTGTACTTTATAGGCAGAGGTCAGTAATAAAAATGCAGGGTTACAAACTGAGAAAGGTATTATAAATGTGATGTGCATTTGCACATGGGACCCCTTAACCTCATTGTCCCCACTGAACCCAAGTTCATTTCCACTGGATTTGTGTCTGAATAGCCTCTTCTGTTCTCTCTGATCATCTATATTTTTTATGGTTGAGCTCTAATCTCACCTCCTCTGTAAAGCCTTCTAGGATAATTAATCTGTTCAATAAATATGTATTGAACATAGACTGTATGTCAAGCACAATGCTATGTTCTAGAGATACAGCTATGACCAAGTGAAGCTAGGTCTCCAGGACCTCTCTGAGCTGAGATATCACATCAGTAGTGAGCTAGATGGTAAATACAGAAAAAAATAAATGAACAATGTTTCAGAGATAATAAAATAGGGTGATAAATTGGATTACCCCAGGAGATCCTGGTCTACTCTCACCTTTAATCCACTCTATATATGATGATTGTATTATATAATTTATATATTGATAAAGCACAATATCCTAAATACTCTATTTCTGCTCATAAACCTCCACTGGCTTCCCATTGTTTACAGAATAAACCCCACACTCTTTAGAATAGTTTTCAAGGATATTCATGACTGTGTGTTCATCTTCCTACCATCATCTCTGGGTCCTCCACTCAGCCTGCCAAGCCTTACTGTGAACCCTGGCCCTCACATGTCCTCTGGGCCTTCCAGCTTAAATGCTCTTATTCAGTCAATGGGTATTTGCAGAAATCCAGAGCCATTTCACATTTAAGATTTTTCTCAGAGCCTCCATGATTCCTCAGTTTTTCAAGTCATTAAAAAACTATCAGATACTTGCTTTGTGGCAAGCACTATTCAAGGCACTGTGGATACAGCAGAGAAGAAAATAAAACAAAACTCCCTGTTCTAACAGAGTTTACCTTCTAGCTGGAGGGGCTGCAGACAGAAGTATCCAGCTAATTCCCTATCTGGAGTTTGGAATTACTATCTCCTTCTTTTGGTTAGGCAGAATATCATGTATTAGATTTAAAAGAATACAGGTGCTGAGTGTTAGATAGTTTTTGATGCCAACAGTGTCAGACTGTAAATCATAGATGAAATCGTAGACTTATCATTGACACAGACAACTTGTCTTAGCCCAAGGCAAGTCATTTGGCCAATTTGACCATCAGCTCTTCCATCTGTAAAATCTGAATGTAAGGAGTCTATCAGGTGATCTGGAAGAGCCTTACAGATCTTGTGTCTCTTTGGAACAGAAGAATGAAATAGTTAAAAAAATTGTTAATATGCTACAATCTAGAATATCCATAAAAACAATTTACTCCCCTATAAAGATACATGTCCTTTGACAGAGGAAGTAGCTGTAGATGTAGAGGAAGGAAAGTTGTGTTTTTAAGAAGTTGGTCCCTATAGCCACATCTAGTGTGGTCTGACTGCTTCATTTCTTTTTTTTTTTATTAGAAATTTTTAATGTACACCTTAATGTGATTGATTCTGACATGCTTTTCATTGTGACATTTCCATATATGCATTTTGATGTACATTATTCATATAGGTTCCCCTTACCCTCCCCTATGCTTCCCCACCCTCCCATCCTCCCCATCTAAGTCTTCTCTATCTTTTACTTGGTAATATTTTTCTATATGTCCTTGGGTTCCAGTTCTGTTTAAGATAGAAACTTTTCCTGTAGTGATTTTTGTTTTTATCTTGTTAGAACAATTGCATGCATTTTCTAGACCATTTATATTGACACCATTCTTATCTTTTTTTCCCCCTTTTATTTTGATCTGACGTTTGAATAGGACTTTTCCTTCTTATAATTTTGATTCAGCTCCCACATTTGAGTGAGAACATGTAGTGTTTCTCTTTCTGAGCTTGTGTTCGTTCACTTAAAATAAGTTTCTCTAATTCTATCCATTTTGCTGCGAATGACTTTATTTCATTTTTCTTTGTTTCTGAGTAGTATTCCATTGTGTATATACACCATAGTTTTTTCATCCATTCTTCTGTTGAATGTTGATTCCATATCCTTGCTATTGTGAAGAGTGCTGCATTGAACATGGAGATGCAGGTGTCTCTGTGGTATGATGACCCATCTCTATTTGGGTAAATTCCCAATAGTGTTATACCTGGGTCACATGGTAGATCTATTTTTAGTTTTTAAAGATACCTCCATATTGATTTCCACAGTGGTTGCACCAATTTACAGCTCCGCCAACAATTTTAGAGTGTTCCTTTTTCCCTCGCAACCTCGCCAGCATTTGTTGTTATTTGTTTTATTGATCTTGGCCATTCTTACTGGTGTAAGGTAAAATCTCAGAGTTGTTTTGATTTGCATTTCCCTAATGGCTAGGGATGTTGAGCATTTTTTCATGTGTTTCATGGCTTTATGGACCTCTTCATTTCTTTATATCTTAGCTGTGAGAACTTGAGCAACTATAATCTTTCTTTTCTTCATCCATAAAATAGAGAAACTGGTGGGAGCTGTTTTATAGAATTAATATGAGGATAAATAAGATTATACCCAGAACAATGTCTAGTATACTGTAAATATCAAAAAAATAATAGCATGAAACAATGGAAGACAATGGAAGTTGTCACTCTATTCAGAAAACCTCATTGTCTTTCACCCATTCCCCATCTCCTGTCTCATCTCAGTTCTCACAAGTTCCATAGATTAGTGGCCTTTATTCTTATTTTATAGATGAATTAGTTCTTTCCCCAAGAGGGAACTGGCTCAAGAAGCCAGTACTAGTCGGTTCTATGAACAGTAAAAACAGGTAAATGTTTACATATACCCTTTATGGGGGGCAGCTCTCTTCTAAGCACTTTATTGTGTACTGATTGTTTTACTCCTCACAAAAGCCTTCTTGCATTATTATTTCCATTTTACACAGTGGGAACCTGAGATATAAGATTTAGAAGCCTGGCCCAAGCCATAAAGCCAGTAAGTATGAGAGCTGGGATTTGAACCCTAGCCAGACTGGATCCAGAGTCTTGCTCCTAACCATCAGCCAACATTGTCTTGCTTAAATCTAGCATTCCAATCCCTGACTCCAGTCCAGAGGACTTCTGTTTCTGTAGAAATAATTTTTGGTGGTTTCTCTCTTCAAGAGAGAAAGTCAAACTCACACGTGATGCAGTAGAACACACATATTTAATGCCTTCAAGGATCCATGACTTTCTGAACCCTCCCTCTTCTGCTGCTGAAGCTTCTGAGAAATGCCTGAGGCAGTGCTGAAGTTCCCTGTAGGGGCCCAGAATTTGGAAGGCCATTAATGAGCTTGGCCATGTTGTCAAGTACGTAAGACCACCATCTTTTATGATATGCCACTGTTAAAAATGATTGCAAATCTCCTTCTTTTCTAGTTCATCTGAATACATCAATGTAGCTTAAAAAGACAAGTGATCTACACAATCATTCTGTGGCAATGACCTGCTTTATTTAGGTCTGAGACCATAGCAATTGTAGTTTAGAGACTGCTGGCTAAAAACTGATGAGGTTATAGTGGCTGTTCATAGAAAAAGTTGTCAATTGATTCTTCAGAGGCAAGAGTGTGTTCAGGAAATGGTAGAAAAGGAGGTGGCTGCTGTTTCCTTGGATTCTTAAAACAGGTCAGTGGGCCAAAGGGATGAGATACCAAATGCTGGATCAGTGAGTGACAGATCCCGCGGCTGAATGTGGGAATCTGGCTCTATTGCCTGTGGTTCTGAAGTGATATCATTTCATGAACTCTAAGGTGCAATGTGGTTTTTTTTTTAACAGTAAAGGGAAACACTGGAGGTAAGATTTCGGTCTATCTGAGAACCTTTGAGGCGTCATATCAAGGCTCCCATTGAAAACAGTATGAGGGTCACTAGGAGTTAGACCCAACTTGAGGCCACCTAACAACAGTAATTGTTTGTGCCACTTCATGAAGTTTTAGAATGGAATTTTATGGATTGCAGAATGTGAGATGGATCTAGTCTCTAGTCTCATATCACCGAGAGCCCTGTTTATAACCCTCTTCATAATACCCATGGCAGAAATGTGTCCTGCTGTCCCTGAACTCTCCCCTACCCGCACCCTCACCCTGAGGCCTTGCTGCCTTCACTACCTGGCCCAGGATGGCATTGAGGCGCTCTGACTCGCAGTCCACCACCACCAGCCGCTCCTTTTTCTTCTCCAGGTCCTGAAAGAGCATCCGGTATCCTTCCTCTGTGGTTGTCAAAATGTTGACAGCAGTCACCTGCCAGTTCTTCTCTGCAGCTGTGTCCAGGACTTTCTGCAGGACGGACAAACCTAGAGGTTGATGAGTGAGACAGAGAAATGGCAGACAATCAGTGTCCGCAGGCACCGCCCCATCTCCTCCGGGGGTGCTCCTCTGTCTACCCCAGAACCCCTTCTGGAAGCTCAGCTCTGGTTTTCTCTCACTGTGAAAATCTGACCTCCATGAGGGCAGGTGCTGGGTCTGCTCTGAGTTTCTGTTCCCAGGACCTGGTAGGCAGTAGAATTAGTGATTAAGAACATAATCTGAGGCTCAAATCCAAAATACCAGCTAAATAACCTTCTGCAGGCTCATTTTCCTCTCTAAACTTTAATTTCTTCAAGGGTAAAATGGCAGTGGAAAGAATGTGCACCTCACAGTGTCATTATGAAGACTGAGAATGTCTGATGCTGTCAGAATCTGAAGCCTATAAACATTTTTATAAATGTTAGCTGTTATTATTTTGGGGCATTTGGTAATTGCTTACTACATGCTAACCTGGCTTCTAAACAGACACCTAGTAAATGCTGATCACATTTGTGGATTTAAGGTATATTCTCCATAGCTAATACTTTCTCACCCAGGAGGTGTTCAACAAATATGTAATGAATTTAATTTAATTTATGACGATTTATTCTGGAAATGAGTAGAAGAGCCTATCAGTCAATATTTCTTTATTTCATCTTTGAGGCTCAGATGGTGTATTGACTTCCTATTACCGTTTTAACAAGTCACCGCAAACTTGGTGGGTTACTGCAACAAAATTACTGTCTTATACTTCCACAGGTCAGATGTTTGAGACAGGTCTCTCCCAGCTAAAACCAAGGGGTTGCTAGGATTGTGCTGCTTTCTGGAGACTCTAGGGGAGAACCAATTTTCTTGCCTCTGCAGCTTTTAGAAGTTGTCTGCATCCCTTGGCCATCTTCAAAACAAGCCTGTGGCCAAGCCTTTGTTTGACCCCTCTGGTACTGACTCTTCTGCCTTCTGCTGTCACAGTTAAGGACCTCTGTGACTGCACTGTGTCCCACAGAGTAATCTGGGACAATCTCCTATGTAAAGACCATTTAATTAGCAGACTTCATTCTGTCTGTAACCATAAGTACCCATTGCCATGTAAGATAAACATATCTGCAGGTTACAGAGACTAAGGAATGGACATGGTTGGGGGGGATGTCTTTAATCTGCCTGCGTCAGAAGACTGTTCTGCTCTCACATTATTAATCTTTTTATGTATTTAATTTCCAACTCGCAATAATAGTGCTAATCCTTTTTACAATGACCAGTACCGCACTTGGCCTCAAGAATCATCTATAGATTGATTCTTTCATGCCTTCATATCTTTATTTCAGGGCTAGGGTTTAACTCTGTTGGTAGAGTGCTGTTCTGTGCTTTCTGAGGCCCTAGGTTTGGTCTCCAGCACCACAAAAATCATTTTCACAAGGTAAAGTCTTCTAAGGCTCCCTGCAGGCAACTATGTCAAGGCAGGGCTCCTCTGACTCAGCTTCCAGGCCTTGTGTGTCCCATTTACTTACACCAATTCCATGTTCTTACTGGACTAGACAATAAACAAGAGGAAGGCAGGACAGGGCAAGCAGACCTCACATGGGTCCAAAAGAAGAGCGTTTCTATCCAGAGAGTCAGGGAACAGAGAAAGTGGTAGTTGAGCAGAAGGGGAGGGTTTGTATAGGTGGATTTGAGAGGGAGAATGCATTCCAGAAAATGGGAATAGCATGAATAAAACAGAGAAGAAAAAAGTATAGGAAACATTTGGAAAATGTTGATATAAAATTGAAGAGAGGTAGACTCACAAAGCCCAGAGAGGAGTGATGATGATGATGGTGATGGTGATGGTGGTGGTGGTGGCGATAGTGATGATGGTGGTGATGATGATGGTGGTGATGGTAGTGGTTTTGGTGATGGTGATAGTGGTGGTTATGGTGATGATGGTGGTGATGTTAATGGTGATGGTAACGGTCGTGGTTATAGTGATGATGGAGGTGGTGATGTTGATGGTGATAGTGATAATGAACATGATGATAGCGATGACTGGTGATGATGGTGATGATGATGATGGTGATGATGGTATTGATGTGATTATGGTGATGGTGTTGATGGCAGTGACGATGATGATGATGATGATGATGATGCTGGTGATGGGAAAGATATGATGATGGTGACGGCAGCTAACATGTACTGGGATTCTGAATGTTTACTACGTTGCAGGCTTTGAACACACATTTTGTAGTCACTATCTCATTTAATCTTCACAATACCTTTAGGAGGTAGAGATTGTTTTTATCTTCATTACAGAGATGAGGAAATGAAGGCAGGATAATATTACCCCCATTACATAACATGTGAAACTAAGGGACGGAGATCTTGCCCAAAGTCAAGCGGCTGGAGAAAAGAGAACATAGAACTCAGATTGAGGTCTGTCTATACTCTTAATAATGATGTTCTATTTGGCTGAGATTTTTGGACTTAGGAACCATGGAAGCTTGGTGAGCTGTAGAGTGACATGGGGTGTTAAGAGGATTACTCTCTCAAAAGGTGTTCTGGAGACTGTTGTTTTTATTAGGTGCTATCAAGTCAGTGTCTGACTCATAGGGAACATATGAACAACAGGTGAAACACTATTGCCAGTACTTTTCTGCTATTCATAGAATTTTCAATGGCCATTTTGGAGATTAGTTGCCATAAAATCAGTCCACAGAAATAAAGCACTTCTGCTGATATCCCCATTCTGTTTGAGAAGGCAGTGAGGCATGATGCTTCCTGCTTGTAATTTGATCTCCATCCCTCAACAGACTGTCTTCCTGAATTCTTGGCTTACCCCGGTCGGCATCATAAATGTAGACAAATTTCTGCCACTTGTAATGGTCGATGACGCTGATGAGGGCATCCTGTAGTTCAGGGCGCAGTTGAAGGACAAACTGATTGGATGTGTCAACAGGAAAGCTTGGTGTGATGAAGCACACATGGAGGGCCCCACAGAAGGAGGTCAGCATGTTGACAGTCCTTCGTTCATAAAACCCAAAGATGGCATAGACTCCTTTGGAGAACTGGGAACAGACTGGAAGAAAAGAAGAGAAGGGATAATAGTAGAAGATGCTTCAAACGAACTGTCAGATGGCTGAAAAACAAATCCATCTACTAGACCATCCAACCAGCCAACCAACCACCCAACTGCACTTTTAACTCACCAATCTACTCACCTGCTGATCCATCCTACCTACTTGTCTCTTCTACACACACATTCCTCTGTCCAAATCACCTTCCATCTGTCTAAAGTTAGTGTTTACTAGGTGCCTAATACATGCCAGTTGCTATCATGGCTCATAATTATAGTAGTCATGTAAACGAGGCATTTTCATATATATCTCATTTTGTCTCATGCTACCATGTAACAACTGAGTCCTTTTTTAAAGGATTAAACCAAGGATCAGAAAGTTAATGGCCATATTCACATGGCACACTCAGGACAAACCTGAGTTGGACAGATATCTTGATTTTACCCACTGATATTTCCATTTCATGGCACATCAGTTCAAGGCCAAGCATAAAAACATGCTACAGGAAGAACGATATTGGTCCAGTACTGCTGCTGATATACATTTAGGAAAACAAATGTTGATTTTCCCATCCTAGCCCTTGCTCTGAGGGTGCATTTCTCTGTTGAAGTTCATGTTGTATTGGATCATCCTGCAAGCTATTCTTTGGTCTTACAGTGTATCAGTCATGGTAATAACTTAGCTGTGAACATTCCCATAGGACCCATTTCATACAATCTCAGCACAGTTACCAATCCCAGTCTGTGGTTATTTACATTGCTGGTTAGAATATATACTAGTAAGACCAAGGGCATGGGCTCAAACTGCAGGTATAGTCAGTTCTTAAACTTCACATTACTATCTGATACAAAATGGAGACTTTACAGTCTTTGCCTCAGCAAGGGGACCAACCCACATGCCATACCAAGTGCCTGAAAATTCCCCTCCCAATGTGACTAGTGAGGAAGATCAGTCATCCTCATCACAATAAGAGTATTTTATAGTACTTTTTAGTCCTTTAACACATATTAAGCTATTCAGTACTTATTGTAACCCTATAACTTGGATATTACCAGGCATTATTTTTTTCTTATAAGAAAAAGCTTAATGCTTATAGATCCTCTGTTCTCTTTATTCCTACCACCTACTTCCACAACCCCACATGGCATTTTTGTTTGAGGTCTCCAAGAGGTATTTCATGAAACATTAGTCCCACAAGATGATCCTTGAAAAACAAAAAGTCTGTCCAGCTGAGGCTACTTAGTAAGACCCTGTCTCAGTAAGTGAATGAATGACTGAGTGAATGAATAAATGAATAAATAAATAAATAAATTGAATTATTAAAAAGGTTTCTTTGGTCAAATAGATTTGGAAATGGTACACACCCTGCCCTTGCCTTAGTGATTCACAGTGCGTATTAGCTACATAAAAGATTGTGAGGAATCCTTTTCAACTTTAATCTAGATTTTTTCCAAATGTTTTTGCCCCCCAGGACTTCTGTTCAGTTAATGATTTGACATGGGATTGAAGATCCTTTGGGTCATACTGCACTAAAGAATGTAATTCTGGTGAGCTGTGGTGAGTCCTAGCTCACAGTCAGTCCTCAGAGATAATGGGCTTAGGGTGCATGGTTTCCTGAATGACAACTCTTTGAAATCAGAACACCATGGAAGGCCTGATTTTTTTTTAATTATTTTTTTTTTTTGCAGTACTAGGGGTTGAACCTTTGCTCATGCTAGGCAAACACTGTACTATTGACCACTGAGCTGCATCTGCAGACCATTTTTCAGTTTTTTATTTTGAGACAGGGTCTTGGTAAATTGCACAGGTTGCCGCTGGCCTTGAACTTCTGCCTATCTCCCAAGTAGCTGGGATTACAGTTGTGCACCACAGTGCCTGGCTGTAAGGCTTACTTTGAATCCATTCCATGCCTTCCCAGTATGTGTAGGTGGTGCTCACGGCCTTGAGCATTGTGGCTTGTTGATCACTACTTGTAACCTTGTTGATTTTTCAGGCTTTCCTGTTTCACCTCCCTTCACTTCCTACCAGTCTCAATCCCATCATTGTGTCTTTTTTTTTTTTTTCCAGTACTTGGAGACAGGACCTAGCACATACTTCACAAGTGCCTTACCACTAGGCTGTACCCCCAGCTCATTTTTTATCTTGAGACGGTCTCATTGAGTTATGTAGGCTGCCTCTTGTCTTGAACTCACGATCCTCCTGCCTCCACCTCCCAAGTCATTGTGATTACAGGTATCTTATTTCCCATACTTTAATCATTATTATCTGAAATAATTGTCTTGACTTGTTTGTGTATACCTGTGGCTGCTTGGGTCAATGCAAATTCCCTAAAGGGAGAGTTGTTATTTGTGCCCCAGAGCCAGTGGAGTGCCCAGAACATGGTAGATGCTTAATAAATAGTTGAAGAATAAATGAGTGATGAATGCTTGATGAGGCCATGTGAACCACAGTAGCTGATGAAGAGGAACTGGACCCAAACCTGGGCAACTACTGGGTACCCTAAGACCTCTTGCTCTCCCGCCCTGGGTAGCTTTCTTCTAAGGTTGCTGTTCTGTCTACTGTCATACCACCCTGGCACCTGAGCCTGTCTAATCTCAGAAACTAAGCAGGATTGGGCCTGGTTAGTCTTTGGATGGCAGAATATTGGGTGCTATACACTTGGGGAAAGAATGCAGCAGCCCACTCCTGAAACAATCAGCCATTGAAAACACTATGGATAGCAGACAAGCACTGACACGGTGGTGGGGATGGCACAGTGTCAAGTAGTGTTTCATTCTATTGCATATCGGGTTGCTATGAATCAGATCTGACGCTATAGCACCGAACAACAACAACAACAAGGTCACTACTTGTCTTCTACCACTAACACTGTTTTCTCTTTTACCCTAATAAGCATACTCTTTCCATTTGCAGCTTATGATAGGCACTGCCTTTAAATGTCTATTGTAATTACTAGGCTCAAGATTTCCATAAATATGATTTCTCTACTAGGAAGCATACATTGTATATTACCCTCTCCATGTTAAATATAGATTTGTCAAAAATGCACAATCCATCTTGCAGGGGTAAGCATATATGGGAAGCACATAAACCCTGTTAAAATATTATAATATGCTCTCTATAGTATTTTTAGGATCTCTTCTCTCCCCTTGCTGCAATGAAATATTATCCTTTGGGATATCAATCTGATATTCCCTATCTATTTTTTCATGTCAGCTACCGGTTTCATGCATTCTTTTGGGTCTCTGATGCCCTTATGGCTGGCATTTCTTGCTAGGATTTTAGAAGTAGAAGAGGAAAAGATGGGGCAAGGGTGGAAGAAAACAGGAGCAGACAGATATGATCAAATCCTTAGATGTGCAGCAGGCCAGGATTTCTTTCCCCTCTCAAATGATCTCCTATTTTTCCCTTTTGCAAATCTCTCTTCCTTTAAACTGGGTGTTTCATCCTTTAAGACTAAGAGGGTGCATTTTCCCACTACTCCCTGATAGAGCATGATCAGAGATATCCTTGCCTGGATGTACTTGAGTGGATACCAGCACCTAGAGGTGCTCAATGTCTGACCTGCACGCTATCTCCTCATTTTAGCTAAACCTGAACAACAATAAAGACATAAGAAGAAAGAGAGGCCTGTGGGTGAGGGTAGTCATTGGTTAACAGTGTTAAGAAATATAATTAGTAGTTATAAGGCATTTCTTTGAATCTGTCCTAATAAATATTCAATCAGAAGAGATAATGTGGTTCTGTGGAAAAGCACTAGACTAGACACCAGGAGACCTGGAGGATTTTCTTTTCTGCTTAATCACAACAGAGAAAGTGTGTGACCTTGAGAAAACTCTATATTCTCCTGGGAGTTTTCTCATCTGTAAAATAGTGGCTAAGACTCCACAGTGTTTGATACTCCTTTACCCTCCAGCACTCTAGATGTTAGTCTAATTGATGGAAAAATGTTATCTGATTCACCAACACGTTGGCTATTTGCTGGTCAAACTTTTGGCAACCTCCAGTGTAATTTTTCAATCCCAGAAAGTAGTTAACACTCTGTGTGCTTTGATTACACTATGACAAAATCCTAGTACTAAATCTAGATATCTTCAGAGTCTTGAGTTTCACTTAGGGTATCATTTTTAACTGGCTATGTGAATCAGCTACCCAGCAGAAAGAGATGAGAAGAGGCAAATCAGAAAGGAAGCCAGGGGTGGAGGATGCATAGTCAGATATGGCAAGCAGGAAGGAAGAAGTGGGAGCATTCCAAAGCAAAGCCAGGACCCTGTCATGTGCCAGCTGAATCACGGACACTGCTCACCTTGACGCTGAGTCAGAGCAGGCTGGACTGTGTGTGGACCTCCTGGTAGTAATCACTAAGGGCTGATATTGGAGCACTTATCCAGTTCCAGGTACTGTAGAAAAAACGTTTTCTTATATTGACTCTTATACCCTGAGGTAGGTTTCACATCCACAGGAGCAAAGCTGAGACCTGAGCTCTACCAGCCTCGGTATAGAACTTGCGCTGCTAATGTGTGCGATACCTTCCCCGCCATGGTGATGGAAGAAGCAGTCTTGGCACTGGGGCCAGCTTCAGCTCCTGTACAATCCTCTCATTACATCATTAGAGGCCATGGAGATATGTGTGTACACAGGCACATGCACATACCTGTGAACGCACGTGCACATACACACACACACACCTCTGGGTGGTGCTCGATGCCCCCCCCCCATCATGAATGTATATTCCTTTCTTTGCTCACCCATCCTCTCACTGGCCCTTTCATCTACTATGCGACAGCCACTGACACCACATTAGGCAACATCCTGGAGAGTCAGGCAAACTCAAGCCCTAAGTACCATCACCTCAACAGGGGGACAGATGGATGGCTAACCACATGATAGCAATGCCAGCTCAGTGCCGTGGCCAGGGTGAGTTTGGGGTTCAGGCATCTCATCTATAAAGTTTAGACTCCATAGCATCTGACACTCCTTTAGGCTCCAATATTCTAGATTTCAGCCTAAGAAGACCTAACTCCAGGCTTTGGGGACCTCAAAGAAGGCTTCTAAAAAAAAGGGTCAGCTTTCCCACTGCAAGGTAAGCAGGCTTCAGCGGGGAGAGAGTGTGCTGTGCCATTACTGGTGTATAAAGGGATTTGTTCTAGGGCCGGGGAGTGGTGACCACAGAGGCCTGGCCAGCATGTTCAGGGAAGCCTGCCAGAACGTCAGAGTCGGAGGAACCCATCTCCAAGAGACTCTGTAGCAGAATGTGTCCAACAATCAGTGCAAATGAAAACCAGGTCAGGAATTCCCTCCTGGGAGGCCTGGGGCAGGAAGTGGCAAGGGCAGGAAACCCCTGTGCGGCTGCCCGCTTCCCTCCTGGCTCACTCCAAGCGCTTTGATAATCACTCCTGGTTCGGGCACCATCCACTTAGTATCAATAAATCTCCCAGCCCTGGGCACAGGCCTTGACAGCTCCCGCTTGGGGAGGGAACTCCTGGTATTAGCAGCTCCTTTTTTATTGTCACTTCATTTAAGGCTTCTTCCTCTGACATTTCTCCTCAGCTCCTGGCTTCAGACCCTGGAAATGTGTCAGCCTGGCGCTAAATAGTAGATAATGAGGTGATGGGGCAGCTTCATTTTGGGGAAGGGAAGTAAAGAGTGTGTGTGAATGGGGGGACTTTAAGATCCTCATCCCTCTTCCTGAACAACGCCATCCTTATTGGTGGGAATCACATTCTCAGTTACTTGACGCTAATGTTTTGAGATCAAACATCTTATTTCTGCCTTGTTTTTGTTTTTTTACATCTTCTTGCACTGACCTTCAAAGGATGCAAACTTGTCCCATTTCCTCTAAACCGTGCCACATTTCTTTAGGATTCTGAGACACACCCAGGGCTTCTCCGTCATTTAGCTGATAAAACTTTATCACTTATTTAATAAATTCAACACATAGTTACTGGGCACCAGAAATTAATACTGCCAGGAAATCGGGATGGTGTTGACAAAAGACAGATGTGTTCTCAGCCTTCACATGGCATGCACATGAGATCACCGAGTTCTATATCAAGGGCAATAAAGGGTGATCTGAGAATAATTAAGGGATTGAGTATAGAACGAATAATCCTAACTGTGATTTCAGTCAGTGCTTACTGAGCATTTACTACAGGCCAGGCATGATGCTAAGCACCTTGCATCTATATGGAGGTGGAGGGACCAGGTATAAGGAACTAAAAAAAGAGAGAGAAAGGGATATTAGAGGAACTCTGGAAAAAAGCAGACTGGGGCAACGGGAATGTGGGGACTTGATCACTAAGGCCTCACCAGAGTGGAAACATGATGCCACTGTATTGTGTGTCCGTGCTGTGTCTCCCTTTGGCTTTGGATTTGTCTCAGCTTTCTGGGCCCTCTCTTCACCCAGGCCACAGAGCCCCCTGGGAGATGGTTGCAAAGGAGAAGAAGAAGAGGCCCCATCCTCCCCTGCTCCAATTTGTGTGTTTACTGTTGAATAGGGGTATTAATTACCAGGCACCAAAAACCATGGAGATGCAACACTGGGAAGGAGGCTGAGGTCACGTGTCCTGAAGTTTAGACTCACTGAGTGGGCTGACATACAGGAAACCAAACTGACTGATAGACCCCAGGTTCTGCTGCTTCAAAACCCTTTGGGTGACTGACATGGCTCTGGAAACGTAAATGAAAAGAATCTGGGACTCTGAACAGCCCCTTTCCCTCCCTTGGGTGCATTTGCACCATCTAGACAATGGGGTTTACATTAAACTAGCCCCCCTGTCTGCTTGCATTCCCTCTTTCCTTCCTCCCTCCTTTCCTTTTTCTCTCCCTTCCTGCTTTCCCTCCCTCTTTTCTTCCCTCCCACCCTCCCTTCCTTCCTTCCTTCCTTCATTTCCTTCCTCCCTCCCTTCCTTCCTGTGTCTCCCACAGAACGTTCTGTCCGTCCTTCCATTCTATCCACTCATCTACCACCCACAAGATGCTCGCACAGCATGTGGTGAGTGTCCTGCAGCCCTGGAGAGAAAAGTCCCCACACTCTTGGAGCATGGGTCTAGGAGGGGGAGATGATACACAGAAGAGCACAACACTCCGGGCACTGTTATGAAGAAAATAAAGTGAGATGACAGGAAGGTGGCTGGCAGGCAACCTTAAGTAGTGGGGTCAAGGAGGTCTTTTGGTGGCACTAACACATGAATGGAAGAAATGAGCCTTATGAAGAAGCTGTCCAGGCAAAGGGCCAGAAAAAGAGTTTCAGGACAAAGGAAGAAAAGCCCAGAAAAGGACTCTGGAACAAGACTGATGCGGCCCATGTGCACAATGGCACAGGGCGGAAGGAAGAGAAAAATAGGGGCAAAGAAGGAAGATGGTAATTGTGTAACAATCTGAGCCAGGTTAATGCTCCTTACGGTGTACTGCCCCCCAGGTGTAACTTGAGGACCTGCAGAGCTCTAGCACGTCACCCTGATAGGAGGTCACTGATTTCACAAGACCTTCCATGTCTAACATGCTCAAGTGGGAGGGCCAACTATCAAGGCGGAGGGATGGGCTGTTCTGACTCAGTGAGATAACTTGGAAAGGGGGAAGGGAACAGGTTCTGATGTAAGAATCAGTAGGCCACAGGTCCTAGCTGCTCAGCAAGATTACTGGCTCCAGTGCAAAGGGAGAGGCCTTGGGCACTTCAGCTTTCGGTGCCTTCATCCTCTGCATTCTCTGCCGGCTAAGCCCAAACACCACTTCCTTCATGAAAGTCCTCAGCCCTCCCAGGCCTGGCTAGAAACTAAAGGTCACCACCCTCTTGTTAAATGTCCATAGGAGTGTGTCAATGTTTATCTAGCACACACACTTTGCTAGGTTGGTTTCTATGGCTGTAAGAACAGAAATCAGTGGAGGTTAACTTACAACAAGAAAAAGGTTGGTGGAAGGCTATGAGGGAGCTTCACTTAAAAAATAAAAAAGAAGCCTCTGAGAAGACAGAATATAGAGCAGCACTGGGAATCCAGATGTCAGGCTTTCAGAGACAGTCTCCTCAGGGGTCCCCACGGCTTCAGCCTCTTGTGAGAACTGTGTCATCCAGCTCAAGATTAGCTTTGCCAAGGTGTGGGCAACCCCTTTGGTCAAGGGAAGTGTAGCAATTAGCCATCTCATTAAGATGGCAGGCATCAACAGGAAAATGGAAGATGCTGTGAACAGAAAGGGGATAGAGCAAACCAACAGATGGCTACAGAATCTCCCACTCCTAGTACTACCTATCTCGTGTGAATTCTAATCAGCATCTGATTTTGAAGCCCTCTAAAACTGTTGAAAGGGTGCGGATTAGAATCAACAACATATGGTTTTTCCTAAGTCAAAGTCCAGGGCCATGTTAGGAGCTCTGTAAATATCACATACTTCTAAGCACTGTTAAATGAGGAGAGAAGTCTGATTCTGTCATTAATGTCATCTCCTATGAGCTGAACACTGAAACAGAGTAGCAAATAAGACAGTTGATGCCTCTGCCCTCAAAAACAGTTGCATTATTCTTGACAACTCCTAAAGGGGCAAGCACAGTGACCACACAATATTTTCGGTACATGAGTGAATGAAAGAATAAATGCAAATCATTCAGCTACAGATCCATAGATAGATCCACCAAGGACATCATGTTGGGGAGAGTGGCAGGTCAACGCAAAAGAGGAAAACCCTCCATGAGATGGATTGACACAGTGTCTGCAACAATGGGCTTAAACATAAATAAGATCATTTGCCTGGCACAGAATTGGCAAGTGTTTCAATCTGCTGTACATAGGGTCGCTATGAGTGGGACTCGACTCGACAGCACCTAACAACAACAACAATAGTATCCACATGGGAGAAGGACCTGGCAATCCACTCCTAATCCAGTCAGCCATTGAAAACCCTATGAGGGTCACTATGAGTCAGATACTGACTCGATGGCACCTAACAACAATAACATAGTATCCAGATACTATTTTTGACAATTGACTCCATTGTTCTCTGGCAGTATTTCTTCCAGTGGATGGACTCATTATCAAATAACTTCTTGTGTATTTGTATCTTCTCTCTCTCTCCCTCCCTCCCTCCCTCCCCCCCCTCTCTCGTTGGATCCTTCCATGTCTATATCCTTCCATGCCTATTATCTTTGTTGGTCCACAGAATGTATAGAGCTGGGCAAAGAATAAACAAAACAATTCTTGGTGATGTTATTTTTTCACCGTCTCCTAATGAGACTGACTGCCTCATGGGTTTTGGAGGTAGCAATGCCCTGGGTACATCAGCCACTGAATGCAGGTGGACACTTCTTGTCAGTGTAGGTCAATGAACGATGAGAGCCGTGCTCTTGGGCTGGCACTAAAATGCAGCCAGGTTTAATGTATTCCACCCCTAACACTTAGCCTCCACAGCCATGCTCTCAGGCAAAGGAGGTTCATATCCCATTGTATAACTTGGCTCTTACAATGACAAATGGGTTCAGAGGGAGAGGATTTTCACCCTGCATGGCAAATGGCTTGGCATCACTGTGTGTTTTGTTGTTGTTGTTAGGTACCGTCAAATTGGTGTCTGACTCAGAGCCTGCCTACAGCAGGCGCAACACTATTATCAGTGCTTCTCTGCTATTCATAGGGTTTTCAATGGCAGATTGATTTTTGGGAGTGGGTTGCCAGGTCCTTCTCCCAAGCCTGCAGTAACTGGTGTTCCCAGGCGGTCTCCCATCCAAGTACTAAGCAGGCCTAACCCCGCTTAGCTAAGGAGATCTGACGGGATTGAACACCACAGTGCTACAGCTACAGGTTGGCATCACTGTGTACAGGTGGGTTATTATGGGAAGAGGGTCTTTCTTTTTAATGTTAAAAATAAGTCTTTTATTTTTTCCTTTTAAAAAATTGAACCCATTTATGTGGTACAGAGTGATCATTCAGCTCATATGTACAGTGTGCAATTATTAAAACTGGGTTGTTAACATTTTCATCTCTTCAAAAGACATATTCTTTTTGATTAGCAGGTATCAATAATTGTATACATTTATAAGGTATGTTATACTTTGATTTTTTTTCTTTTAAACTGCATACAGTACAGTGGGATTCACTATGGGATTTTCATGGAGTTACAACCTGTGTTTTGCACATAACGTATGCAGTTCTCCTTGATATGTCATGTGACTCAAGAAAAAGAGCCCATAGGAAGATAGATTGGTAGTATTTGAAAATACCTGGTCTGAAGGGACCCTTGGCCTAGAAAATAGCCTTCTACCGTGTGACCAGCTCCATTTTAAGGTTTATTTTGCATGTGTTTGGAGTATGCAAAACCTCCTGTCAAGGGTACCACTGGCCCCAAGTAGAGCCTCCTACCTCATGAGATGTTATGCCCTGGGGATTTCCACCTCTCTATCTGTTCAAGGTGGCTGGCACCACTTGGGGCAACCCCAGGCTGCTTCTTATTTATTACTACAGTTAGGTTACTTGTTGAGTGTTTATTGTGTGCCAAACCCTATTCTAGACACTGCATATATGCTTTATCACCTATTGTTCATACGGGGCTCTAATTTATTCTTCCTATTTCATGCATGATGAAGCTGAAGTTCAGGGAGATCAAGTTATCTTCCATGGGTCATTCTTGTGGGAAATGAGGCCAGGGGTGCCCCACTCCATGACCAGTGCTGTGAATGGTGGTACCCTACACCCTGAAAATCCATCAAAACAAACCAGAGCCTTCATTCCCTGGATAACAACAGCCAACACTGAATCCTCACTGTGTGCCAGGTACTATGCTAAGTGTTTTACATTAATTACTCACTTAATACTACTTTCGTAGAATGGGGGAGGGATATAGTTATCACCCCCATTTTACAGACAGAAAACTGAGGCAAATTAACCTGCTCAAGGTCACACAGCCATTGAGTAGAAGGTGAAGACTCTAAACATAAGCATTCCAACCTCAAGGCTATCACTCTAAGCCAGGCAGCAGCTAGGTTTCTCCACCAAGGTCCACATAGTAGATATTTTAGGCTTTGTGGGCCATATGGTCTCTGGTGCAACTAACTCAGTGTTGTACAAAAGCAGCTGAAGATGATGTGTAAACAAGTAAGTGTGCCTGTGTTTTAATAAAACTTTATTTTCAAAAATAGGTGTTGGGCTGGGTTGCCCTGGGGGAATATAGTTTGCCACCTCCTACTCTGTGCTAGTCTGCTGCTGGATGGTAAGGAAGACAAAATGCTAATAATGTGGTAGAGGTAATAATCATTCACATTACATTATATGCCAGCCATTTTCTCCTGTGTATACCCAGGAAGGTCAGTGGGGTAGGAATGCTGTTCTTTGACCTCATGTGCACATGAGTAAGTAGCTGGGGACTGGTGGAGACAGGTTTGAACTCAGGTCTTTTTTGTACATCTTGTAGTTCCTATTGTCACTCACAACAAGAGCAGCCAAGGGAAAGGCACTCAGAGGGGCCAGGGTCAGTGGCTGAGGTCTCAGTTTGACTGAAGGCCGCCTCTTGGTGGCTTCCATATGGGAGCCAATGGGACCAGAAGCTGTCATGTGGTTACCACCTGCACCACACAGGACAGGACCACGGTGAGTAGGCATGGCCATTCTGCATCTAGGAGCCCTCTCCTGAGCCAGGGCCAGCTTTGGCCTAGAGGAGGTTGGGACACTGCCCCACGGCTAAAAGCCACTTTGGTGAGATGGCTGAGGAGGCCTGTCTGGGGAGGGAAGGTGTTTTTGGAGGAGGTTCGTTCAGAAGGAGATGTGTGCTGGGGAGCCCATGACATGTGATTGGACCCTTTGAGGCCAAGGTTCAGCCATGAGCAGGGCCCAGCTGGGAGCTAGAGGAGGAGCTCTGTTTGGAAAAAAGATTAGGACTTGGTTTCCAGGCTGGGTTGGGTTCAGGGGCCACAGGTGAGGCCACAGGCCAAGGCTGGGGAGTGTTTAGTGTTCACACAGCCTAACTTGTAGGCAGGAGGTGGAATTCACTGAATAGCTGAGCTGAGGCAGGGCTTACATCGCCCTGCCTGCCTTCCTGTGCAGCCCCTGAGAACTTGCACATGGGCCAGCCAGAGCAGAACATGGAAGTGCAAGGACACTGGCCAAGGGAAGGGAGTTGTGGGAGAGATCCATCTCAGAGCTCCCTCCACTTTGACCCCCTCAGCCCTCCCCATGCCAGCCCCAGTCACAAAACACCTTTTGCTGGTTCATTAAGGAGCCATCACTATGAGGAATACCAGGTAAGTCATTCATTAAATGAAGCCAGACTCTCCCTTTAGCCATCTTAATTCCGGTTTCCTGAGTGAGTGGGAGGGGGAAAAAAAATCACAAAAAAACCGTTTTTTCTTATTTGCTATTCTTTCCCTATAAAAATCATACAGCTGGGCTTTCCTAAGTCAAGAGGTAAGCACACAGGACAATGCACATCTCTGAATTTGATCAGCATCTGTCAATAAGGCCAAATTTTCCTGAAATCTACAAGGATAAATCAAGGGCACCCTAATCAGTAGAATCCATTTTCCATCTATGGTATGCCTGCGGAGGAAGGCGTAAGACAAAAATTAAGGAAGAAATAAGGCCACCAAAGAGAGGCGGTCCTGGATCTCTACAATCAAATGACATCACTGCTTTCCTTTGTACCTAAATTCACTTCTGACGCCTGCCCCTGGCTGATCTCCAGGGCTGTGAACAAATCAAGTTGACAGTAGATTCGGAAGAAAAGCTGAATCATCTTTATTTCTGCTTTTTATTTATTTATTTTTTGAGGTACTGGGGAGGTGAACTCAGGGCCTCGGACACACTTTGCAAGTGTTCTACCACTGGGCTGCACCCTTGGCCCTTTTTAAAATTTTTTATCTTGAGACAAGGTCTTGCTAAGTTATACAGGCTGCCTCTGGCCTTGAACTGGTGATCATGCTGCCTCTACCTCCCAAATTGCCAGGATTACAGGTGTGTGCCACGGGGCCCAACATATTTCTGTTCTTTTCATCTGTGATCAGCCAAAGCATGGTCTGAACACTGTATTTAACTCAAATAGTTGAACAACAGAGTCTTGCTTAGAACTTAGAACTTGACTTTTCCTCCCTGACAGAGGCATGGAAACAATCAAGAGTGTGGCAGTAATTATGGGCACTCTGGAATTGAAGGCTGCATGCTCTGGCCCCTGCTACACGTCTCCTTCCACATCTGCTCTCAGGCCATAATCCTTTCTGCCTAGGTTTCACACTGGTCTTTCTCTTACCTTTCAGGACAGTCTGAATTTTCCTGCCCCAGGCTTTGGTAAAAGTTGTTTTCCCCTGGAAAACACTTCTGGTGCTTTTTGAATGGCTGGCACTTCCTCATTCTTCAGGTCTCAGCCTAAATGTTCCCTCCCTTTTATTCTCTATTATTGTCTATTGTTGTTGCTATTGTGTGCCACCCAATCAAGTCTGACTCATGTGATCCTATGTACAACAGAAGGAAACACTCCCCAACACTGTGCCATGTACATGATCCTTTTATATTTGAGCCCATTGTTTAGCCACTGTGTTTCTTCTCATTTTGAGTTGTGCCACATCAGCAAATGTATGTCCAGAGGCTTTACTTCATTCCCATCATTAAGGTTGACTCTACTTTCCGGAGGCAACTCTTCCCCAGTCATTTCTTGAATGCCTTCCAGCCTGGGGGGCTCATTTTCCAACACTATATCTGACAGTGCTCCTCTGCTATACATAGGGCTTTCCATGGCTAATTGTTTCAGGAGTGTGCTGCCAGGTCCCTTTTCCTAGTCTATCTTAGTCTGGAAGTTCAGCTGAAATTTGTCCACCATGGGGGGGGGGCGGGTCCTGCTGGAATCTGAGATACCAGTGGCATCACAGCAACATGCAAACCCCTACAGCAGACAAGCTGACAGACACATGAGGGGATTCTCAATATTAGTACCCTGTTTATTTCAATCACAGCTTATTTCTATCTTTATTCTGTTTGCTTTTATTTGTCTAATCTGATCTCTCCTACTAGGGCAGGAATTATGTCTATTTTATTGTTATAATTCCAGCATCTAGTGCAGTGCCTGGCACATGGGAGGCACCAAGACACATTTGCTGGGTGGAATAAATGAATGAATGGAACGGCCAAGCAAGATTCAAGTAGCTTGAACACTCTTCCACCTCTCTAACTGAATATTTTCTCACTTAGCACTTCATACAAGGGAGAGTTAAGGCATGAAAGCACTGAGTGGTCTGCCCAGCCAGGGACCAGAACTTAGGTCTCCTGGGCAGTTTCTACCACCTGAGACTCTAGTGAAATCCAGCTGCTTCCCACCTCCAGGTGTTCAGTTCCTTTTGTACCAATATTTGGATTACTTTCCCAAGGTTTTCAAAACATGTCATTAAACATTCCCTCCTAAGACACAATTCAGGCTCCTTGACTCCAGAAGAAATTCTGAGAATAAAAGTACTTCTCACTATCCTGGAATGTCCTTTCCATATGCCTCGTGAAAAGGAAGAGTTGTTAAAGAGTATGGTAGGGGAAACCTGGGATTCAAATTAATTCTGGGGAAAGAAGAGAGCAGGAAAAAGAGGAAGACACAGGCATGCATACAACATGGAACGGGTGAGAGCATTTGCAGAAAGCATGAAAACAAAGCTAATGCACCAGTTTTTCTGCTTTTGCATAACTCACCCAGAGAGAGCACTGCATAGGAGCACCTTACCTGCCTGATTCACATCCCCAGCCTCATTCCAAACAGTCCACCAGACACACAGGTCCCAGCATTCAGAAAGTCATTTCCTTCCAGGTCACTATACTTCTGCACACAAATGTCTCTCTACACCCAGAAAACTTCTACATATCCTTCATGACCCAGAGAGATGCTGATTCCAGTGGGAAGCCTTCTGGCCCTTCCAGAAAAAAGTTCATTTCTTCCTTCTCTGATGTTCTGTTGCACCTTCTCTTTTAGCACTTGATATTCCATAATTTAGCTTTTTCATGTCTGCTTTCTTCATCAGACTGTGAACTTCTTCAGCAAAAGGCTTGATTTAACTTGTTTTTAAAGTCTTTGAACCTAGCCTTGGCTTTGACATAGGCACTCAGTAACTGTTGGATGAGTATGTGTTGATTTGCTTACCTATGGTGTGAGGGTGGTGATACCTCCCTGTGGCAAGGATCAATAGAAGTAATAGGATCACCAAAGCCCTAGATTCACTGTCAAGTGCAGTGTACATGTAAACCATCATTTTAGTTAAACTGTGCCACACAGATAAGAGGTAGGCTGGACAAGATGCTATTATTTCTTTTCCACATTAGCTTCCAAGGGTTAGGTGGCCTGCTCTGAATAGCATGGCCAATAAATACCAAACTAGAAAAAGAAAGCTCGGCTTCTTGTAGGGTTTTCTCCCTATTAGCTCACAAAGGCCTTTCAAAAATAAGCTGTAAGTTTGGTCATGGTGAGTGACTAACTATAGAAAACATGGATATGAGTTCTTCTGAAGATATAACAACATTATATAATGCAGTTAACCATCCATAACAATGGTTTACACATCTGTGAATCCGATGACCTGCACATGGAAAATATAGACTTTTTTTCTTGTCATTATTTCCTAAACAGTATCCTATAACAACTATTTACATAGCATCTACATTGTGTTAGGTATAAATAGTCCAGAGGTGGTTTAAAGGATGTAGGGGGAAGTGCATAGGATATATGCAAATGCTGTGTCATTTCATCTAAGGGACCGAGTCTTTGTGGATCTTGGTGTCCTTGAGGGCCAGGACTCTCCCTGGACTTCCCATGCTCTCTGTCACCCTGGCCTAGGGCTCGGGCTCTACACATGTTGCTCACATCCACCCCTTCATCCCCACTCTCTTTCCCTCACCCTTGTCCATCCACACAGCAGCTGGAATGTTCTTTTGGAAGCAGAAGTTGGGACATTCATATGGGCTCCCCCAGGTACGTTGGGGTCTGTACTCCTGTGCACATCCGAGGTCAGTGTTGTCTGAGCCCTGCTGGCCCCAATGGCCTCTTCACAGCCCTTCCTTCCTCTGTCGCTGCAGCTCTGCCTCATACCCAGAGCCTCCTGGATCCTGTTCTCTCTGCCTAGAATTCTCCCCACTCTTGCTTGGCTGACTTCTTCCCTTATTTCAAGGACCACCCTAAGTAGGTCACCCTCCTGTTTTCTGTCAAAGCCTTTAGTCTGTTTCCTTCACAGTACCTTCCCCAAGTCGTAATTACAGTAGAAGCCCTTTTATCTGATGCAATGGGGACAGCAATTAGATTATTTGAAAAAGATAGTTAAACCAGCAAAGCACAAAAAGTGATTCCTGGCAGGTATTTTCTTTCAGCTTAAAGCACCTAAGTGCACATGTGTTCATGAGTCTTTTGATGTAGTAGGAACTTGAAGACAGTTACAAAATAAGTGTAAGCACAGAATTTTTTTTTAATGCTTTTCCCCAATCATGAACATTTGTCTTATATGTAACTAATACTACAACATTTTTGGTGATTCATCTAAGAGCTCTTCAAACATGTTTAAATCAGTTTCCAAAGAGCTCTTCAAACATGTTTAAATCAGTTTCCAAAGAAATATGATTTGTCGCACTCACCTTTCACCAGTTGATATGTTTTTTTTTTTTTTTTGTTACACTGCCCAAATACAATAAGAAGACAGAAATATATATAGGTTTGGAAAAACCCAGAATTTATTCCTAGTATACCTCCAACAAAGCTGACGTAAGCAGACATACATTGATGGAGGAAGAAGAGGCTGTGGCTCTCAGCAACTGGGGCATCTGCTGGGGTGGAGGAAGTGGAGAAGGCAGAGAATCTAAAGAGTGGATCAAAGGGAAGGTGGTTATGAGAGACTCCACTGCATCTGGTTGTGGATTTGTTGATTATCTGTTCTTGTTTAGGCTGTAAGTGTGGAGGGGAAGAGCCTCTTTTTCTTTTTTCAGTATGCCTAGCCAGTACACAGTATAATCCCTGGCACTGAGAGGCACAACTGATGCCATGTACATGAATATATATGTAAGTGGACTCTTTTCTTCCTTAATGAAGAGCATTCATCCCTTAACTTGCAGGAGGACAAGGCAGGAAGTGCACAAGCCCAGTCATTTCCAGATCCAAACTGAGTTAGCACTGTTGCTGTTAGGTGCTATTGAGTTGGGTCCGACTCATAGCGACCTTATGTACGTCAGAACTAAACACTCCCTGACACTGTGCCATGTCCAGCATAATGTTAAATGTTTCTCTGCTATTTATAGGGTTTTCAAAGGCAGGTTGTTTTAGGATTGTATCAGGAGTGGTCTGCCAGGTACTTCTCCCATTTATGTGGTGCGGTGCTGGGGATAAAACTCAGTGCCTCAGAGAGCACAGAGCAGCACTCTACCATGTGAGCTAAACCCCAGTCCCTGGGTTAGCACTAACAGTACACATTTCTATATTTCCCATTCTGATTTTCTCCATAGGTTCTACACACACTTAAGAGTATTATATTATTGATCCCTCACCTCAAACAACACACATTATGGCCATGCTACGACCTACCCTCCACCTGGGTTCACCTGCTGGTTCTAGGGTAACTCCCTGCAGCCACCCCAGAGCCTCCTCCAAGATAGGTAAAGAGGATGCCAGGCTGGCTATGGGCTGTGGTACTTGAGCTGTGGATTTTTTGCTGGATTTATTTCGTTGGGGAACAGTGAAGGCATGGGGCTGCTCATAGTGGGTGTGAAGTGGGCCTCTGCTTTAAAGATTAAAGATGGGAAAGGTGGACTTGCCTTGTTCAAGGCACTGGACAAACATTTCTTTCCCTCACTGTGTTGAGTTGTCCTGTCTGGTCCTCATGGTGCCAAGATCCTGACAGCCACATGACGAAGTTTAAGTGTCTGTCAGCTCCCCGAGACCCACAGTGGGTTTCAGAGTAACAGTCATACGCTAAAAACACTGGGATTCTGCTTTTTCCTTCAATATATTTCTCTGCTTACCTCTTTCATGTATGTAAGGAAAAAGGAGCTCACTGCACATTTGGGGAATTGTGCACATATTGATGCTATGAACTAGACTATACAGTTTACATTCATTAACTCTTAGTCTGTAACAGTCCTGGAAGGTGCACATCATTATTACAGCCATCTTATAAAAAAGAGACTAAAGCACAGGTGGGCTGGGATTTAGCTCAGTTGATAGAGGGCCGCTCTGCAATTTCTGAGGTCCAGAGTTTGATTCCCAGCACCGCAAAAATGGGAGAAGGATGTGGCAATCCACTCCTGAGGCAACCCTGAAACAGTCAGCCATGAAAAACCCATAAGGGTCTCTATGAGCCAGATATGACTCGATGGCACCCAATAACAACTAAGCACAGGTAGGTGGAGGTCACAGACCTGGAAAAGGCAGAGCTAGAATTCAAACCCAGATATGACTGAGTCTACAATGTGAATCCTTACTACCATGCTCAATTACCTTACAACACAGCTAATGCCATAACAGTCATTGAATAATTAACTTACAGATTCAACTTATCATATGTGATACAGTTTGGGGAAAACAGAAGTCAAGCACTCTGTCTTTAAGAGTGCCACTCTAATGTAATGAGAGAGACAGTTTCATAAACAGCTACTAAAAGCTCCATAAGAAAAAATACAACAAATTATACAGAACAGGATGCCCTGTCCATTCAGAGGAAAAGGGAGAACAGCTGAGACTTAGAACATGAGGGACTTGGAGGACAAGCATGCTTTCAAAGTGCAAGATAGGAAGGCCCACATGAGCATGTGCAGGCATGCACACACACAAACTCAGACACGCTGCTGCCTTGTCCTCCTGTTATCTCTGCCCATCTCGCCGCTCCATCCTACCATCCTTTCTCCCAGAGCCCTGGTGCAGCTTTGGAACCATCTCTCCCTAGTGGGCACGGCACAGCTGCAGCTGCAGCCTGAGATGAAATGTGTTTGTGTTCCTGGTCTCAAGGAAGCACAAGCAGGAAGCCCTGACAGTCTCACTTTGTCAGTCTTCCACCTGCTGCCTTCTCATCTGCACTGCTGTGACAGCTTTACGTGTTTCCAGCCTTACCACTTCGCTGGCTGTTGCCTGGGATTCCAGCTGTGAAGGTCCCAGGGAGCCCACCTGAGGATGCCTGGGGTGGCAGGAACCACATGTGACACGTGGACCTCCGGGAGTGCTGTGGCTTCCAGCTTCACCAGACAGGGCAGAGGGGCCGGCAGGGTGGATGGCAGGAGAGAAACGCTCCTTGACCCATCACAGTCCATCTGCAGGGCTGAGGTAGGAAGCTCATGAAAAGCCCGCTGGGGCGTGCAGTCTGTGAGGCAAAACACATGTAGGGGTCTAGTGCACAGGCCCAGCCATCTACCTCTGTGTAAACCTGACACGTTCCTTCCTGTCTCTAGGCCTCGGGGTCCTCCTTGTGATGCAAAAGATTTGGCTGCTGTTCCTTGACTCCTGTGTTCTAAGGTGATTCTCAGCAGTATCGTGATGAGGAGGAGACAGTGAAGCCCACCAGTGGACAAGACAGAGTTCCAACTGAGAAGCCAACTATAGTGCCAGCTCCTCTGTGTGCCTACTGGGGCTGAGGATACCACACAGGGTATGTCCTCCAAGTAGCCACTTTGGTACATAAAGAGGAAATCAGAAAAGTAAAACAGAAACGTGGCCTACTGAATAGACCAAATAAAATTAAATATATATATATATATATATATATATATATATATATATAATAAAACCCTCAAACAAATCAGAAGCAAAAAACCACAACCGTGATCCAAGAGGCAAAAATGCTTGCTAAGCAAGGATCTGGGGTGATGTCAAAGACAAATGTATATGTACGCATGCACTGAGTTAATTTTCTAAATTGCCTACTATCTAACAGTGGCTGGTTACCCTCTGATAGTATCCTGGGGCTGAGAGAATATTCACTGTAATAATAATATTAATACAGCTAATAAAAGCTGTCATTTGCTGAGCATGGATTAAGCACTTGTATTACATTTTTAATGTCCTTACTCTCCACAACGGGCTGGGATTTAGCTCAGTTGGTAGAGTGCTGTGTTGCAGTCTCTGAGGTCCCGAGTTCAATTCCCAGCACCACAAAAATGGGAGAAGGGCCTGGCAATCCACTCCCAAGGCAATCCCGAAACGGTGAGGCATTGAAAACCCTATGAGGGTTGCTATGGGTCAGAGACCGACTCGATGGCACCTAACAACAACAATTCTGCACAACAATCCTAGAAGAAGGTACTAGGATCTCTATTTGTCGATGAAGAGACCAAGGTTCAAGGTCATACAGACAAGGCAGATCTGGGGATCAAAAGCAGGTCTATTTGAACTTGGACTCCATGCTCATGGCCAACCTGGCTTGAGCAAAGCAAGCACAGGCAGACACTCCTGTGATGCGGAGAAATTCATCACTCACCTCTCTACTCATGCCAGTCCTTCAAGGCCCCACGTATGCACCTCCTCTGCTGTAAGGGGTGGAGTTAGAATCAGCCCTTCTCACTCTGAGCTCCTACAGTTATCTTGCATTTCCTACCCCACTTAGCTATATCTGCTCCTCCCACCATTCTCCACGCAAAGCAGGTAGTTTAGAAGTTCAGTACAGGCCTTATCATCTCCCATTAGTGCTGGCCACTCCTGGGTTTGCCTCCATCTTACCCCATCTCAGAGTTGCCCTGTGTACTTGGTACCACTCTGCTTTGGGCACAGATGCTTTCTGAGTGAGGCTGGTGCATGCAGTGGTCACTCTGCTCTGCGTGATTTACTGGCTGAGGCACCCCCTGGGGTCCTGTTCCTTGTATCCTGTCCATGGTCAGAATCACTGAACAACCCCAGTAGAGGATAGGGGTTCCCATGTGGAATCTCTCTCAGATGATCGGGGTGATCGGGCACATGAACCTCCTTTCCCATGTGGTCCTCTTTCCTCCAGTGGAGACATGTCCACCTTTGCCTCATTAGAATTCATGTTAAGAAAATCTGGGCGTGATGGTGCATAGGTGTAATTCCAGAGACTTGGGAGGTAGAGGAAGGAGGATGGCAAGTTTGAGGCCAGAGGCAGCCTGAGTAACTTATTGAGACTTTGTCTCAAAATAAAAAGTAAAAAGGGGATAGAGGTGCAGCCCAGTGGTAGAGCCCTGGGTTCAACCCTCCTGTTACTACAAAAAAGAAAAACCATGTTAGGAAATGGATTGTGTGTCCTGTTCTTTTATTTTGGAGCTAGTGACTTCCTCTGAAGGAAGGGGAAGGAAGGCCCTCATCTCTACGAAGGAACTTGTTGCAGACCGTTTTTCAAGTGAAGAAGGCATCTGAGGCTAATGTCCACAAGGAACCCTTGGGTTCACATGCCTATGTTAGGAACGGTTACTGCCTCTCACATGCCTGTTACATGCCTGGCCCTGGCTAGACATCTGAGTGGTTGTGAGCACAGGAGTCGATGGTGGATGAACTGGATTCAAATCTTCACTCTGTCCCTTGGGACAAGTTAATGAGTAACTCTAAAACCTCTGCTTCCCATTTCTACTATGGAAATCGAAATAAGACCTGCCAATGGGGCTGCCCAGAGAGTTAAAGGCATTTAAACTCTGTTCTTTGCATAGTTCCCAGCTCAGCTATTGTGTCTGTGCCTGCAGTGGGGACTGTGGCTATGTAGGTGTTTTGTAAACAACTTCATCTGGCTGCGAAGAGAGGAAAGAGCAACCTGCAGCTGAAAATTTTACCTCTGGAATTAGTAGGAAATACAGAATCACATGCAGCTTTTAGCAGGGAGCCTAAGAATAGCTGTAGTGAAATTTCTGCTGAAAAATAATAACTCATGCATCTTTAGGTTGTAAGATTCATAGGAGCTATGCAGAGCATCTTTATCAGTTGTCAATTACAGAAAACAGGCCCAGAGAGGTGGGGTGATATATCCTGGCCAAATCCACTAAGCTGGAGCTCAACCCCAGTTGATTGCATTCCCACTCATCCCCTGAGCTACTGTTCTTTCTTTGGTTTTATCCATTTGCCTGCGTTCAGCTTTCCCCCTGGTCCCTATGGTAACTGGGTACCATCTGAAGGTCCACTTTGCCTGTTATCAATAAGACAATAATAACACATCTTGCTACACAGACTCTCCTGAGTGTATTTCTTTAGGCAGAGAAATTTCCACTTTAATTGACCCTCAGCATCGCTTCTACCTGAGCTAATTCAGCTGAAACTAATGTGCCAATATCTATGTTAATACCAAGGGAGAAGGGTCTAGTCCTTTCTTTCAGATGTTACCAATGAGCTCAAAAGTCGATGACAACTGTGTGAACATTCTGGGAGAGCTTCACCAGCACAAAACACAAGGAGGAAGTGCTAAGTTTATTCTCTGCATTAAGAGAGCTGACTCAAGGGCCAGCATGGATGGAAGAGATAAAGTAGAACAACAATCTCTGACACTGTGGGGAAGACACCGATATCCAGCCTGCAGCCAGCACAGATCTGTGGAGCAGACCAGATACTCGCTCCATCTGGAAGGTGCCTGCACCTCACCACTCTTAATGCTCGCTCACAATGCTCCACTGCCTCCTCCACTATTCAAAATTATACAGGAGGTTTTATCATTGAAAAGCTATTTTATACCCGTTGTTTTTCTGAATCATCATAACAACAGAACTTTTTACCATTCCTATTTCACTGATAAGAAACCTGAGAGCAAGAAGCTAGAAAGACTTGCCCAGAGCTGGGCTCAGTGGCACATACCTGAAATCCCAGCAACTTGGGAGGCCAAGGCAGGAGGATCATGAATTCAAGGCCAGAGGTAGCCTGCATAACTTAGTGAGACACTGTCTCAAGATAAAAAAATAAGAAAAATAGGCTGGGGGTGCAGCTCAGTGGTAAATCCCTTGCAATAGAACGTGTGAGGCCCTGGGTTCAAACCCTTAGTATTAAAAAAATATATATTTTGCCCTGAGACACAAAGCTCATCTCCACAGAGCTGGGTCTTCCTCTATCCAGGCTCAGTGGCCTTCCCTACTTCCCTATGCAAGAGTTAGCGCATGAGATGACTTCTCATGGCCATCACATGGCTGGGGTCTAAATCCTGGCACCTGCTTTGCTTGTGATATGAGCCTAAGTCTGTTCCTAGCCAGTCGATGCCTCAGTTTCCCCCTACACAGAAAGTGAATAACCACAGTCTCAATCTCAATGGACCGAGAGGTGTAAATAAGTTCCTGTGTGCAAAAGGCTCAGATCAGTAGCAAAAAATACTTGCTTAGTAAATGTTGCTATAGAAACTTGGCTGTGTCCTATTTGAATTCTTCCTCTTTCAAGGCTGAGCTGAAATGTCAGGGAGTCTTGTTCTGACTTTTCATAAATACATGCACTTTCTGTCTCTTTTAGACCCTGTAATTATTTGTACTTTGCTTGCAGCACACTACCTATTCTGCGGTGCAGTGGAGTATCTGTGAGCGTGTTTCTCCTGTCCCACTCTCCCATCACTAAGAGTGCTACAGCACAAGAGAAAGCCCTGATACAATACATCTCCCACACACCCAGTGCACTGCTTGGTGCTGAGGAGGAAGTCAGTCGGTTGGCAAATGCTGGTTGTACTGAACCTGGCTGAACTCAGATTCCAATTTTCACTGAGTCCTAGGATGGCAGAACTCGAAAGGCACCTTGGAGATCAGCCAGGCCTAAATGGATACTGGACAGTTGCAGCTGCTGGGCCCTGGGCTCAGGGAAGATCCTTGTGCAAAGCCATGCTGGTGGTAATGGCAGAAAGAGGAATAGGAGCCAGTAGGAGGAGTAGGAGCCAGCAGCTCTGAGCTGGGTCTCTGTCCATGGAACAGGGAGAAACTGGAGTGGCCTGGCCTCACAGAAGCACAGAGTTAAACTACATCATCAGTACTGCTTGAAGCACAGAGACACACAGGGGTTTAGGTCCTGCAGACTATAAGAGGAGAAGTACAGGGATACACTGCATATACAGTAAGACAGCGTCTCTGATCTGAGTTGAGATTTCTCTGCTGCCTGGATGCGTCGGGAGCCCTGCAAAGAACATGCTACTGAGCCCGGATGTGTGAAAACTACTGGATGAAAACCCTTCAATGGTTCTCTTCTGCCTTCCACTTAACAGGGGCTCTAAACTGGAGTCTTGAAACTGTGAAGCAGTCCATGCATCAGTTTAACAAATGCACCACAGAAATAACTGCACCTGATTAACCTTCTTTGGTGGGGAGGGTTTGTGCATAAAAGACACTAAAACATCTATAAACACAGGCCACACTCCACAGTTCTCCTTGTCGTTTGTTTTCTAACCTGGTAGGGCTGAGCAAAAGTGATCTTGTCTGCCTGTGCACCAGAGCCTCTTTTACACCCACTACCATCATTTCTGCTCCTCTATGGGAGGTTGCCAATGTTTAAAATGTACAATGAACTATAGATAACTGGGCACTGGTCAGCCTGACTTGACCAGAGGAATGTGTTCACTCCTGGAACTGTCAGATCTTTCTTCTAAGATAAGATAAAGTGAACAAACTTCCAGTAGATCAGCCCCTCCCCAATCTCCACTGCTAGTCTCTGGTGCCAGTGGGTGGGCAGGGTGAGAGCAGGGAACTGCCCAGGACCACATCCACAAAGCCAACCTTACCTACAAGGGAGACTCAGAAAATTGCTAGGTCAGGGCTGGTAAGAAACGACCATTCACAACATGGTGTTTTTGGGAACAAACAGTTCTGACACTGGAACTCTGGAAGAGGTCATCTTCTTTTTGTCGCTAAATGAGTCAGATAAAACACACATATCAAACGTGTAGGGGGAGCTAGACACAAGGGTGCATGCCTATAATCCCAGGGACTTGGGAAGCCAAGGCAGGAGGATCACAACTTCGAGGCCAGAGGCAGCCCATGTACCTTAGTGAGACCATCTCTCAGAATAAAAAATGAAAAAGGGGCTGGGAGTGCAGCTCAGTGGTGGAGCACCTCCCTAGCATGCTCAAGGCTCTGAGTTTACCACCTCCCCCATTACAATTAAAAAAAAAAAGGAAAGAAAAAGGAAAAAAAAAAAAGAAAAAAATCTAGGGTGAAAAGTGTTTACAACAGTTCAATATGAAGGGAGCCAGGAAGTAAAAGACACTTTTTGTAAAGCAAGTTCCACAGAGGCTACCATGTTTCCCTTTTGAGTCTGAGGCCTCAGTATGATTTATAATAGCAGCCCATGTGGAGGTTTAACCAATGCACTAGACCCCATTAACCTTCAAAGAGCTCACCTACCATCTGACTGACTCAAACCGTGGAACAAACTGGCAGTGACCTGCCGCCATCTTTGCCTTCCAGAGCCACCATCACCATCCTCCTGGTGGACACCATCCTCCTACTTACTCCAGAGATGGATGAGCCAGCAGGGCTGTGGAATGCCTGTGTGAATCCCATCACTTCCAAACACTGCTTTTTTTCTGTCACATCAACACCTTATACATTGATGGAAGCAAATGAGGCAAAAAAAAAAAAAGTTGCAAACTCTGTTGGCCTAGAAGTTTTGAGGTTTCAAGGAGTAATTCAATCGGTTGCTCTTTGTTGTTGTTTTCCGCTGTTAAACTGAATCAGTTTAAACTGAATTTAAAGTCCTCCCATGCTAGGGAGGAACTCTGTGATATGATGACTTGTCTCCCTTTGCATATGTTCCCATTAGTGATAGCTGGGTTGTATGGCATTTCTATTTTTAGCATTCTGAGGTATCTCCGTATTGATTTCCAAAGTGGTTGAACCAATTTACAGTCCCACCAATAGAGTAGGAGGGTTCCTTTATCTCCATATCCTCAACAGCATTTGTTATTATTTCTTCTGTTGATCTTGGCCATTCTTACTGGAATTAGGTGGAATCTCAGAGTTGTTTTGATTTGCATTTCCCAAATGGCTATGGATGGCCTGCAGCTGCACCACTGTGATGTCTGATCCCATCAGATCTTGGAAGCTGAACAGAGTCAGGCCTGGCTAGTACTTGGATGAGAGACCTCCTGGGAACACTAGGTACTGTAGGCTTGGGAGAAGGACCTGGCAACCCACTTCCAAAAAACAATCAGCACCGAAAACCCTATGAATAGCAGAGAAGCACTGACAACAGTTTTTCACCTGTTGTATGTAGGGTCACTATTAGTTGGACACCAACTCAACGGCACCTAACAACAACAATGGCTATGGATATTGAGCATTTTTTCATGTGGTTCTTAGCCTTATGAACTTTTTCACTTGAAAACTATCTGTTCATTTCCTTTGCCCACTTGTGTATTAGGTTATTTGTTCTCTTGGGATTTGCTTTCTTGAGTTCTTTGTGCATTCTAGAAATTAGTCCTCTGTCGAATGTGTAGGATTCGAAGGTTTTCTCCCATTCAGTGGGCTCTTCCTTAACTCTGTTGATTGTTTCCTTTGCTGTACAGAAGCTTTTTAGTTTCATGCAATATTATCTGTCAATTCTTGGTGTGATTTCCTGAGCGATTGGAGTCTAATTAAGGAAGTGCTTTCCTATGTCTATGTGTTGGAGCATGTTTCCTATCTTTTCTTCTAGTAGTTTTAAGGTTTCTGGTTTTATGTTGAGGCCTTTTATCCATTTCAAGTTGACTCTCATGAAAATTGAGAGTTATGGGTCTGTTTTCATTTTTCTGCAGACGGATATCCAGTTTCCCCAACACCATTCATTGAAGAGGCTATCTTTTCTCCATTTTGTGTCCTTAGCCCCTTTGTCAAAGATCAGGTAGCTAAGTTGCGTGGGTGTATCTCTGAGTTTTCAATTTTGTACCATTGGCCTTCAAGCCTATTTTTGTGCCAGTACCAAGCTGTTTTTGCTACTATAGCTCTGTAGTATAGTTTAAAGTCAGGAATTGTGATCCTGCCTGCACTAGTTTTGCAGCTTAAGATTGTTTTGGCCATACGCAGTCTTTTGTATTTCCACATGAATTTTTGGATTACTTTTTCTATTTTGGCAAAATCTGTCATTGGGATTTTAATGGGAATTGTGCTAAATCTATAAATTGCTTTTGGTAGTACAGCCATTTTTACAATACTAATTCTCCCAATCCATGAACAGGGGAGGTCTTCTAGTCTTCTAGTATCCTCTGTGATTTCTTTCTTTAATGTTTTCAAGTTTTCCTTGTAGAGATTTTCAGTGTCTTTAGTTAGATTGATTCCTAAGTACTTAGGTTGGTGGGCTATCATGAAAGGAAGGGATTGTTGCCTTAATTTCCTTCTTTTCCTGCTCACAAATGGGATAAAGGAAGGCTCCTGATTTTTGAGAGTTAATTTTTGTATCCTGCTACTTTGCTGAAGGAGTCAATTAGGTTTAAGAGTTTTCTGGGGGAGTTTTGGGGATTCTTTAGATAAAGGATCATGTCATCTACAAATAAGGATAATTTGACCTCTTCTTTGCCTATCTGTATCCCTTTGATTTCTTTCTCTTATCTGATTGCTCTGGCTAGGACTTCTATCACAATACCGAATAATATAGAACAAGGGGGACATACTTGTCTTGTTCCTGATCTTAGAGGAAATGGTTTCAATTTTTCTCCATTTAATATGTAGGTCTGTCATAAATGGCCTTTATGATGTTGAGGTATTTCCCTATTATACACATCTTCTCCAGGACTTTTATAATGAAAGGGTGGTGGACTTTGTCAAAGGCCTTCTCAGAGAGAAATGATGAGCTTAAATTGCACCATAGACCAACTGACCTTACAGATCTCTTCAGAACATTCCATCCATCTGATAAGGAATACACATTCTTCTCAGTACCTCATGGAACTTTTTCTAAGATAGACCTCATTTTAGTCCATAAAAATGGCCTCAACAAATATGAAAATGTAGAAATCATCCCCTGTGCCTCACAGATCACAATGGAATAAAATTAGAATGAATAAGCAAGACAAATTTTAGAATTTTACAAATTCATGGAGACTATATAATACACGGCTGAATGATCAATGGGTTATTGGAGAAATTAAAGCAGAAATTAAAAAATTCCTGAAATCAAATGAGGATGAGAATACATCATACCAAAATTTATGGGACACAGCAATGGCAGTTCTAAGAGGGAAGTTCATAGCTATGAGTGCCTTCATCAATAAATTAGGGATAATTTAACATAAGGGATAAGTTAACAAAACCTTTCAAGGCACTAGAAAGCCAATGACAAGCCAATCCCAAAAGGATCACTCAAGTAGAAAGTATCAGGATCAACGCAGAGATATCCCAATTAGAATCTAAAAAGACAATGCAAAGAATTAATGAGACTAAGAGCTGGTTCTTTGAAAAGATTAATAAAATAGATGCCCTCCCCAGCCAGTTTCACCAAAAGAAGGAAAGAAAAGGCCAAAATTGAAAAAATTAGAGATGAGGATGGAATCATAGCCACTGATATTAATGAAATCCAGAAAATCATCCGGGAATACTTTGGGAAATTTTATTCCCCCCAAAATGAAATTATAAAAGAAATAGATATCACTAATACATACGATTTACCAAAATTAAGCCCAGAGGACATCAAGCAATCTAAACAGACCCATTGTTGTTGTTAGGCGTCATTGAGTGGTATCCAACTCATAGTGACCCTCAGAGGGTTTTCAATGGCTATTTCGGGATTGCCTTGGGAGTGGATTGCCACATCCTTCTCCCAAAACAGACCCATTACATACACCAATTAGAAAAGGTAATAGAAAGCCTCCCAACAAAGAAAAGCCCAGGTCATGATGAGTTCACAGAAGAATTCTATCAAACCTTCAAAGAAGAACTAATACCTATTCTCCTCAAACTATTTCAAAAAGTAGAAAAGGAAGGGGCACTCCCAAACTCATTCTATGAAACTAGCATCATCCTGATACCAAAACTGGGGAAGGATATTTCTAACAAAGAGAACTACAGACCAATTTCCCTGAAGAACACAGATGCAAAAATTCTCAACAAAATCCTATCTAACTAAATTCTACAATACATAAAAAAAATTATATACCGTGATCAAGTAGGCTTCAATATACAGATGCAAGGCTAGTTAACATATGAAAATCCATCAGTGTAATTCAACATATCAAGAGACTTGCAAACAAAAATCACATGATCATCTCAATCAACATTCTTTTCAAAGCACAGCCAAAGTCACAGCCTACGTCCCTGGGGGATTTGTTAAAGCAAGACCTGCAGGAGTGTACCTCTGGAGCTTCTGACTTAGTGGGTCTGGGGTGGGGCTCGATATTTTGCATTTTAGACATTTTTCCTGAAGGTTGCTGGCCACAGCCTGTCCTTTGAGAGCCACTGATAATACAGCAAAGGAGATAAAAAGGAATACTCTTGCTTAGAGAACACAGGTTCTATTTAACAGCTCCCATGCTGGCAATGATTGCCATCTGAATCTTGCAAGGTGAATTTGCAACCAATTCTCATTAAAGTCAAGGAAATTTACACATCAGTACCAGCTACAGGACCCTGCTGAAGGAATGAAAATGCAGAGCTTCTAAAATTTTCCAACAGAACTCGTAATTTTCCCTCTCTCTCAGTTGACAACCAGTGAAATGACTTGATACTTTAATATCTCACAGTTAATTTCATACTTTTGCGAGTTTTTTTAAATTTCCTGGAGTATTTTCATCCATATTATCACATTTGGTTCTTTTAATAACTGCTTTGGGAGAAGCAGGCAGGAATTAGCATCTTCTTTGAATGACAAAGCAATGGGGTCCCAGATGGGCACCCAGATTCACAGAGTGAGTCCAGACCTCAGTAAACCAGGACCTAGACTCTTCCACTGTCTCTATGACACCACATGGTATCTGATACAGGTGTCACTTCTGATTGTTGCACTCCTTTCATGTAGAAACCTTAATTTCTTTCGGGTGGTTATAGATGCTTTGAGTGTGAACACATCGCAAACAGGCCTAGCTGAGGCTCCTCATGAGCTACTGAGCACTTAATGGTTCTTAGGATCTAGGGGCATAGATTCCATTGAGAGCCTCAGAAAATCTTTGAACTTCTTTCTAAAATAAAGCAGATGTGCAAGTATGTACAGTCACTGCTTGGTATCTTTGGGGGACATGTTCTAGGACCCCACCATATACCAAAATCTGTGGACCCTCTGGTCCCTTATATAAGATGGCAAAGTATTTGCATACAACCTATGCATATCCTCTACTTCATATTTTTATCTTTTTATTAGCAGATATTAATTGAACAAAATACTGAGTTTCATTATGAAATTTTCATATATATGTATAACATACTTCAATCACATTTACCCTCCCTATTACCCTCACTTCTTCCTCCTTTCCCCTCCCCCTGGTCCCTCCTGTATACTTTAAATCATCTATAGATTACTTATAACTAGTACAATGTACATAGTACATAAGTAATCATAATGTATTGTGTAGGGAATAATGACAAGAAAAAAATGCCTGTACATATTCAGAATTGATGCAATTTTTCTCCCAAATTTTCCATCCATGGTTGGTTGAATCTGAGGATGTGGGAGACTGTGGATGCAGAGAGCTGGTTATATTTCAGTTTTCATGTGGTTTTGTGTACATGGACTCAAAGTCCAGGGCCACCACGTTGCATGGCTTCAGGGGGTACCATTCCCTGTGAATGAACTGTGGCTTAGTGAAAAGCTATCTACAAGTCATGGAAGAAGGTTGGTTGGTTTTTGAGACTTTCAACAGATTAGTTAACTGAAGTTCAAGAACTTACATGGTTTGAGTAATACAGCCAAATAAACAGAGATCTAGGGCAAGATTCCCACATGTCTGTCAGCTTGTCATGCTGTGGGGGCTTGTGTGTTGCTGTGATGCTGAAAGCTATTCCACCAGTATCTCAGGGCCACCCATGGTAGACAGGTTTGAGCTGAGCTTCCAGACTAAGACAAACTAGGGACTAAGACTGCCAGGGGAAGGGACCTGGCAGCCCACTCCTGAAACAATTAGCCATTGAAAACCACCAGAAAATGAGCTCTTCAGGCTGGAAGGCATTTAAAAGATGACTGGGGAAGAGCTGCCTCCTCGAAGTAGAGCTAACCTTAATGATGCGAATGGAGTAGAGCCACTGGAACTTCCTTTTGCTGATGTGGCATGACTCAAAATACAAAGAAACATAGTGACTGTAACAATGGGCTCAAACATAAAAAGATCATGTGCATGGCACAGTGTCATGTAGTGTTTCATTCCATTATATATAGCATTGCTATGAGTTGGATTCAACTCAACAGCACCTAACAACAACTAGGGCAAGAACTGGAACTTCTAGAATCTAATGGGACCTTGCAGAAGACAAGCAGGAATTGGAGTCAGGGAAACTTTAGTTCTTACACCACTTACTGGATGTACCTTATTGAGCCTCTCCAGGTCTCAGGTTCCTCATTTTAAAAATGTTGTTGTTCGGCGCTGTTGATTTTAAAAATGGGAATCAGAAAATCAAATCATGTTTAAAAGTTGTAGTCTGGTGAGCTGGCTGAACCCACTGTCATCTGAGTTCTCTTAGTCTAAGGATTCAATGAAAGAAAATATGTCAAGTGCTAACACAAGTTACATCTAGTAAATACAAATTCCCTGACTCTTGTGCCATTTCCTCAGCTCAAATTCAAGTGCACCAAGTGGATAAAGTTTCCTGTGTCTTGGGATAAATATCTCTGAGATTCTCCCACTACTTTGGGTTGACAAGAGCATACCAAGTCTTGTAGACCAGATAGTAGATGGTGTCATTACTTATGCACTCATGATCTGATGCTCCTGTAAGTGCTTGTTCCATTGTCTCAAGTAGAGTCTCACAGACTTTTCTCCCTTCTCTGGGTTCAAAAAGAGAGAAAGAACAAAATGTCTCACCAAAGGGGAAGAAAACTCAGACTAGAGGAGTGTCAGGATCTCCCTATGTTTTTATGTTTTTCAGTGCTTATTTTGGTGTGTGCAAGATTCATTTTTTTTCATGCTCAGAGAAATCACATTTTACTTCCTGATCTACAGAGGGGTGATGATTTTTACCCTAACTTTGCATTCCATATTTGCACGTTAATATACATTTAATTGGAATTTATAGGTCATTTCACTGTATATGTTTTATTGTGCCTCATGCATTAAAAACAAAACTGTATTTTGTTTCTTATGGAGCCCTAGAGTGCTGGGAGTGGAAAGAACCACAGAGACTCCCTTATTCTTCAAGCAAGAGGGAGTGCTCTGGTTAGGGCCAGACCCATGTTATTCTTGGTCACATGGTGAGGCTGCGTCATCAGCAGAATAAACACTTGAACTTCCAATTCTTGACCCTAAATTCATTGTTCTCACCCTGATATGCCTTGGATTTTAAAAGAGACCACAGAGGTCAAACATTTGTAGTACCATTTTCCCACTCGAAATTTAATCCTCCTAGTCATCTTCTTTTTTATTTTTTCCCCTGAAAGAAATTTAATGGGCAGTGAAAAAAAGATTCACATTTATTTTTCCATTTTAAACAAAAGCTGGATTTCACTGCCTCTCTTCTTTACAAGGCTGCCATTACATTCACTTTCACCCACATTTCCATGTTGTATGGACGTCTCATCACGTGGAATTCACCCTTCTCCCAGGACCATGGGCTATATCACTTCCTGGTTATCCCTCTTGACTCTCCACACACAAAGCCCACCTGTTCCCCTTCTGGTGGCTCTTGTAGTTCCCTTAACAGTGGAGGTCTTTCCCCAGGGAAAACACACCTTAAGCCAGTCTTTCAGAAATAAGCAATGTCTTCAGACTCTTCAACTCTAAATGACTGGCTTGATAGAACAAAACAGCTGAAGTGTTCAAACAAATTATGCACAACGGTGAGTCTGAGGGTTCCTGCTCTATCTCAGGACTCCAGCCTCCTTTTGTCTGATGACTTGTAGGTGCTATGGGCCCCAGCACAAAAATATGCAGGCAGCCTGAGACATTTCATTCTATGAGTTAACAGAAAACAGTTTAAGCTAAACTGTATTTCAGAACATAGTCCAATCTAGCTATTAAGACATGCCCCTGGCCTAAGTGAGGTCATGGCTGAGTGTGGTCTAAGTCTGTACAGATGGATAGTTATATGAATTTTATTATGTAACTATCCTAAAATGTCTCCTTATTGACATTGTCAAGAAATGCGATCTTTGAGAAAGTAGTAAATAGCTTAATAATTTTAAATATTTTAAAAAGAAAAACCTAATCGTTTCTATACATGTCCCTGGTTTTTATAAAAAGAGGTAAATACATGTAACTTCCCTTTGTCCAATGTGAGAGGATCACAGATAATAAATACTTGCAGAGCTACTACTTTTTCCTACTCTTTTTGATTTTCTGGAGATTCTGGCTCATAGTAGACCTAGGATAACTGGTTGCTGATTAATAATCTTAAGTATTGGTGCATATCATAACTCTGCAGGGACTCTTGATGGCGTAAGGTTTTTCTTGTTTTGGTCCTCAGACAGCTTCACCTGCGGTGAGCTGGGGTCTACTGGCCCTCCTTCCAGCCAGCAGTCACTTCTCCCTTGGTCACAGCCACTGCCTGGGCCTCTGGTCAGCACCCACCTGCTGTGTTTCTTTCACATATCTGTGTTAACAAGTACAGTACCCCAATCTATTAAATCACTCAATTGCATTTCAATATACTATTGTCTGCAGGGTACAAGACTGATGAAATTCTTTCATCTGGATTAGAAAATCTTTTATTCTGCACTTGGATACTAGGAATTTTCTAAATTTTTAAGTTTAAAGTCTGAACACTGGTTAAATGGTGTTGTATGTAGGAAATAAGGAAAGCTACTTCCACAGGCTGTAGCATCCCAAACCAGAAAGATTGAGTCCTAGATAAAGCCCTCCATCCTATTCCCACAGAGATTTCTAGTCCATCCATTTCCACCCTTGCTAAAGTGACAAAATCAAGACAAATTTCAAACCACACAGGTTGTCTCAGAAAACAACCAACACATTGGAAACCTGATAATCCTGTGTTACTTCCCAGTCAGTTGTGACTACATCCACTCCATGCACACCTCCAGTCTCTTTTGATGATGATAGGAAGTGGGCATTCCTAGGTGAAGAAACAGTTTGAGGAAGATCAGGGAGGGTTGAAGTGACATGTGTGCATGAGGTTCTGGAGGGAAAAAGGAAAGGTGAGCTCTCTAGGAAGACAGCAGAATGTGGTGCATCGGGAAATAATAGGAGGGAGAGGAAACTCAAATAATAGACACAAAGAGAAGGGTAAGCAGTTTTACTAAGTCCTGAGCCACTCCACAGGAGCGGGGTGAGGGGAATAATCTCCCCAACCAGACTTTAGCTGATTCTTCTATAGGGTCTTATGGACTGAAAATAGGTAGCTAGGTAAAGATGAGCAGAGAGGAGACCATTGAGGGATAATGTGTACCAGTACCTCCACCCTCCAGATGACATCTTTTCCCAATTCTTCCTGGGCTGGATAACCTCAGGAAAGGACTGTATGGCTAGAACCAGGGCCCAAACTGGTGCCATGTTTCCAGGTAAACCGGATGGCTGATGACACACCACTCTTCCTCAGAAGGAACAGACTCAGCACTCCACATCCCCAGAGCACCACTGGCTGATCCATCTATACCCTGAGAATGAAATGGCAGCCTGCATCTTTAGGGAAATACACAGTGTTGCCTGCATGTTTAGGGGAAAAACAGAGCCCTCAGCCATGTACTCTGGACTCTATGTTGACATGTTGTTCTTTTGTTTTTGCTGATCTTATGTTGCTCTTTGTTGGATCTAGAGGTCTAACCCTCTAGACCTTAGAAGGTGTGATGCTCCCCTTTGGATCCCTTATGCCAGATGGACATTTAGTTCTTAAAAACAAGAAAGTACCATGATTTCACTGAGTAATTTCTGAGCAGTTAGTTCATTGGCTCACATGAATCTTGTTCTCAGCCCTGAATATCTACATTTTTTTTAATCATCATTGCCATGGGTTATCTTTATACCCAAGGGTAGGAGACCTCTTCGTGTTGCTATAATTTTACTTCAAAGAGTCTTTCTCCCTGAAGTGCCTCACTTGTCCAGTTTTCTCTATTAATAATGCTAAGAAGATACTCATCTGCAGCCATAGTATCCTGGTATCCCATCCCACCTGATCTCAGAAGCTAAGCAGGGTTGGCCTGGTTAGTCCTTAGATGGGAATACCAGGTGCTTCAGTCCAGAGAGAAGGACCTGGCAATCCACTCCCCAAACAATCCACCATTGAAAACCCTATGAATAGCAGAAAAGCACTGACAATAGTGCTGGACATGTCACAATGTCAGGGAGTGTTTCATTCTGTTGTACGTAGGGTTGCTATGAGTTGGCGAAGGCACCTAACAACAACAAGATAGGCAGCAGCCATGGCCATGGCAAACATTTGACTCCTTATGAAGGACAGATTACTCAGCTGAATTCCTAAATGGTACCTAATTTCAATGTCCCAACAACCCAGTTTTCATCACAATAGGTATAAGATAACTGATTAACAATTAACAATCATGAACATGATAATTCCTCATATCAATATATATCAATTACATAAAAAGGAAGTTGAGGTGGGGAGAATGTAAATAACTCCCCAAGGTTTTGTGAGTCCAAGGATCCAGAGACAGAAACCTTAACAAACACATAAGTATAGAACTTATTTTGTACACAGACACACAGAAACACACCCACCCACCCACCCCCCACACATACACCCCTAAAAACACATGGCTGTCATTTTGACTGTTCAGAAGACCTTTACCCTGAAGCTTCAGTAAATGCCTGTGAAAGTACTCCTCTCTTTCCTCCCTGGAATCCTGCTGCATATGATTGGATCCGATGGCATTTTCAACCTTGAATTCATTCATTCCACAAATACTTAGTAAATAACTCATTGTATGCCAGGCACTGTGCTAGGCCCTGGGAGGATAAAATCTTATCCTGGAGGAATCTAAAGACAAGTGAGTAGGGAACACAAGTGCTTAGCCCAAAGAGAGAGAAGTGCCATGACCAGGAAACAGAGAGCTCTGAAGGGAGCAAAAAGGAGAAGATAATTAACTCAATTGTGTAGCACTTAGGAAACCTTCCAGGAAGAAGTGTCACTGAATCTGAGACCTAAACAACAAATAAGATTGTAGCAGGTGAGGTATGGGAGCATTTCTGACCCAGGAAAATGGCAGGCACACCTAGGGAGGAGGAGAAGTGTGATATGCATTATTCCTTCTGCCCCTGCCCACCTCCTCTGGTATTGCAAAATCCTGCACTGTGGTCCCACTACGCCCTGCCCACAGGTGTTGATCTTGAGATAATGGGGTAAAGACATTTGACATAGCTGATTCCAGAGTTAAACAGACCTGAGCTCAAATCTTAGCTCCAGAAGTTCTTGGCTCTGACCTTGGGAAAGCACTTAGCATCTTTAAACTTCAGTTTCTACATCTGGAGATGGAGATCAGTACTGATATCATCAACTTAAGACTGTTGCAAGTATGAAAATGACCTAACAGGTAAAGGGACATAGTCCTCAATGATGACAGCTTTTACTGATGGTGGCAGGCATTACCTAGTCCACCTAGATTGTGAGATCTCCATGAGAATGAATCTGACATCTTTATAACTCATTGCACTTTGATCTGTCAGCCTTGATAGGAGGTGTTTAGTAAGTACAAGTTGATGGGTTTGTTGATGTGCATCTCCCATTAATTCATTAAGTCAATATTGAGCACTTACTATGTGTTAGGCACTGTTTCACATGCCTCACATTCACATGGAGGTAGCAGTGAACAAGGCACCTTAAGTTTTTATCTTAGAATTCTGACCAGCCGTTTCATAAAATTGCTGGTTATTCACACTTTAAAATCAGATTTGGAAAATGTTATCCAGAGCATGAGAATTACTTAAAATTGTTAGTGATAACTGTAAATCAACTTGATATTTCTGGAGAGTCCATTTCCTTGTCTGAGGGCCTCTTCAGTTGACTCAAGAGTTTTCCCACCTGGCACTGGGTCCTGCCTGAATGTAAATGATGATTTCTACTTTACTTCACAGTCTATACCACAGGGTCCCTCCCACAGTCTTTATCAGCAACAGATCAACTTGCTAATCATGTTTTCTTTCTGGTATCTGACAGGCTGTCTGTTCGCATAGAAAGAATGGCTTATCTACCAAGCAACTTAGGTTTTTACATTCAGTTATGCTATTAATCAATTAGGGAAGGTTTTTGATTTCTTCTCTCAGTGACTATTAATGGAGGGCTATCAGAAGAAAAGCTTAGCCTGGATGAGAGTTTGGACTTTTGAGACAGGAAGCCTGTCTTAGACATTAGCTCTTCCACTTTCTGGTCATATAATTTTAGGTGAGTGACATGACTACTCAGTTTCTTCATCTGCAGAATGGGTGTAATATTCATACCCACTTCACAGGATAGTTGTATTAAATGAATTAATATGTGTAAAAATCACAGAGCAAAGTGCCTGGAACAAGCAAGTTTTCAATAAATGTTAAGCACTATTGCTTATACTTAATATCTTTTGTTAATCTCAAATGGTAGTCACTGTGGAAGGCACAGAGGAAATAGTGGGGAGAAAAACGCATGGTCTTTTTCCATATGCAGTTTGCTTCCTGATAGATGAAGAGACATTAAACAATTAACACCCAAGTAAATACGTAAGTACAAATCATGATGAGTGTCATGAAGAAAATGGACAGGAGAGGGTGGTGGGTGTGTGGTGTAAGATGTTCCATTTGAACAGAGATCTAAAGGATAAATAAGAGATCTCAACAAAGAAGGGTGTATGTGGATGAGTGAAAAGCTAAGCAATAAGAAAGAAAAACATGTGTAAAGGCCCTTAGGCAGGGACCAAAGAGCCTATGTGGCTACAGTGTGAAGACTGGGGTAGTGTTGATGCATTGGGCAGGGTCAAGACCACAAAGGGTGGGTTGGGTTGAGGGAGGTGGACCTGGAATGTTTTCCTAAGAGCACAGGAAAGCTACTGATGACACATGGTGTCCTTTCTGGCCCACAGATTTCTCAATCCTTATGTGAGAGAATTGTATAGAACCTCTTTCAACCACCTTTAATGCTAAGATTGTGAGACTCTATGATGACTAACAAGAGCACCAAAAAGAAGCTGTTTCTGGGAAAAGCAGAAAGAAAATAAAGGAAGAGAGAGGGAAGGAAAGCAGGAGGGAAGGAGGGAGTATGAAGGAAACAAAGAAGCAGCTAAGACTTCAGCCGGGACATGAAGCCTAGAAGTGAAATGCTAACTATTCACCTCAGACCCAGATTCGGTACCTATCACATCAGTGCATGTGTAGGTGTGTTTGACTTATGGACGTATTTTTACTTTCACTGATTTGGCAGGAACCCAAGCGAGGGAAGCCTTTCTGTGGAAGACAAATTAAGACTACTGGGCTGGAGATGGAGGAGGGGGAAGAGATGCTGTCAGTCATCTAGAGTAAATGCATGATTCCTGGATATGAAGATGCGTCGGGAACTGATCCTGCCAGAAAGCTGGCATTCAGGAATTGAAATGCTTGGTTTGGCATCTCCGTTTGGGAGCTGCTTGCTGGAAATCAAACAGAATTGCATTAGGAAAGGACTGAGCGAGAAGGTACTCTCTGGAACAGAAAATTTTACTGGGGGAGGTGAAGAAAAAAAAATGAGTTTAGTCTTAAAAGGAGGGCTGGCTCCAAGAATGCTGCAGGTTTGTTCCAGTCTTTCAGAGCTCAGAGGTGTGGAGCACCTTTCGGCTTGATGTTCAGATGTGTGGTGAAAAGCAGCAGGCAAGGCCATGAAAATCAAAAATAAGCAAGTGCTCTTTGAGCCCAGTGTTCACCTTTCCACTGGAATGGGCTAAGATTGAAGGATTTGTGAAGAGACACACACACTGGCTGGCCCAACTTTGCAAACTTTATGATGCTAATATGGCCTCTGGCTCTCAGAACTTGCTGTTGATATGGGAATGTGTGGTTGGGTATCAAATAAAGCTTGCAGCAAATGCTAGAAAAAATTCCCACTCAATGGGAAGTGAAGGGAGCCCCTTATGGGTTATGAAAAGTGCTTTCCTAGAAAAGAAATATCCATCAGCAATACGTCTTATTCTCTTAATGACTTCCCATTCAATTGGCATATGTCTGATTTGAGTAACAGAAGCTGCCATTTATTAGACATTTACAATATGTTTTAGGTACTTAACACACTGCCACGGAATCTCCACAATGCATTGCAAAATAGAGTCTAATATCCCTGTTTGCACACGAGGAGGAAACAGGCTCGGAGAGGGTGAGTAACTTGCAGAGGCACATGTTGCTGGGGTTTATATGCATATCTGATTCATTAGCCCATGTTCCCTTTGGGCCCGTATTTCCTCATCTATAATATGAGGGTGGTTAATAACCTGGATAGGGAGAATTAATATTGTAAAAATGGCTATCCTACCAAAAGCAATCTATGGATTTAATGCAATACCCATTAAAATTCCACTGACTGACTTCACAGAAATAGAAAAAATGATCCAAAAATTCATATGGAACCACAAAAGACCACGTATAGCCAAAACACTTTTAAGCTGCAAATCTAATGCAGGGGGAATCAC